>CM059815.1:26804537-27077037 GCA_030435695.1 Brachymystax lenok tsinlingensis
TGGTAATAATAATGTTATTAATGATGATAATAATGTTATTGATGATTATAATAATGTTATTGATGATAATAATGTTATTGATGATGATAATAATGTTATTGATGATGATAATAATGTTAGTAATGATCATAATAATGTTATTAATGATGATAATAATGTTATTGATGATTATAATAATGTTATTGATGATAATAATGTTATTGATGATGATAATAATGTTATTGATGATGATAATAATGTTCTTGACGATGATAATGTTATTGACGATGATAATAATGTTATTGACGATGATAATAATGTTATTGACGATGATAATAATGTTCTTGATGACAGTGATGCTGATGATGCTGATGATGATGACAATGATAGCGATGACGATGTTAACTTTGCGATGATGCTAATGATAACTGCTGTGATTATGAGGATGATAATGATGATGATGATATGTGTGTGTCTGTCGCAGCTCTGCAGCAGTGCACTGTGAATGTGTGTCTGAACAAAGCGTCTTGCTACAAGAGAGGCAACGCCAGCATCTGTGTATGTGCACCTGGATACACCGGACAGCGTTGCGAGACAGGTACACGCACACACACACACACACACACACACACACACACACACACACACACACACACACACACACACACACACACACACACACACACACACACACACACAGTTATATTATATTCTGTGTCATTTGTGTAGATGTTGATGAGTGCCAATCCAACCCGTGTGCTAATGGAGCCACCTGTATGGACGGAGTCAACTCTTTCAGCTGTGTGTGTCTGCCCAGCTACGCAGGACAGCTCTGTGAACAAGGTAACACACACACCAGTGCAGCTGCTTTAAACCCTTAATCAAAGCTTTTACAAAAAAGAGGCAGCCTTTCAAGACAACTCACAGTTCTGTCCAAAAGTGGTAAATGATTCTAGTGGAGCTGCCAGCTCTGGGTCGTATTTAGTCAGTAAACAGACTCCATTCTCTGGATCAGGCTGAGAAAACCATTGTCCAAGGTTGACTACGGCTGTGTATAGAGTGCATCACACACACAGACACATACGCATTCACACACACACACGCACACACACACACACACACATACACACACGCACACACAGTGAGTCATGTCTCTGCTCCCTGGATATCCCCTAATGCTGGGTGTTGGCTGCACACTAGATTAGTTCCAGCTCCATCCCCAGTACTGCTGCTTTTACTCAGCAACTATACTGTACATATATGCATGCTCACATGCACACACCCAATAATATGTGCATTCACCCTCGTACTGTATCTGTAACAGTACATACACAAATATCATGCTAAACAAACACACTGACAGCCACACCTGGAGAGCCACAGCTGTGTTCTGATGCTAGTGGGCCAGAGGACAGAATCAGTCATTATTTTATTAGAAAGATGTTGCAGCTGTGGTGAACTGGATCAATGCAGGCTGTACTAACCACTGGCATGGACCAAACCAACTCTTCATCCAATACAGAGCTGCTCGTTGACAAGTTTGTGTGTGTTTGTGTTTGTGTTTGTGTGTGTGAGCATGTGTGTATATAAGCGAGTGTGTGTGTGAGCGTCTGTGTGTGTGTGTGTGTGTGTGTGTGTGTGAGCCTGTATGTGTGTGTGAGCCTGTATGTGTGCGTGTGTGTGTGAGCCTGTATGTGTGTGTGTGTGAGCCTGTATGTGTGTGTGTGTGAGCCTGTATGTGTGTGTGTGTGTGAGCTTGTGTGTGTGTGTGAGCCTGTATGTGTGTGTGTGTGTGTGTGTGAGCTTGTGTGTGTGTGAGCCTGTATGTGTGTGTGTGTGTGAGCCTGTATGTGTGTGAGCCTGTGTGTGTGTGTGAGCCTGTATGTGTGTGAGCCTGTGTGTGTGTGTGAGCCTGTGTGTGTGTGAGCCTGTGTGTGTGTGTGAGCCTGTATGTGTGTGAGCCTGTGTGTGTGTGAGCCTGTGTGTGTGTGAGCCTGTGTGTGTGTGTGAGCCTGTATGTGTGTGGAGCCTGTGTGTGTGTGTGAGCCTGTGTGTGTGTGGAGCCTGTGTGTGTGTGTGAGCCTGTATGTGTGTGAGCCTGTGTGTGTGTGTGAGCCTGTGTGTGTGTGAGCCTGTGTGTGTGTGTGAGCCTGTATGTGTGTGAGCCTGTGTGTTTGTGTGAGCCTGTATGTGTGTGAGCCTGTGTGTGTGTGTGAGCCTGTATGTGTGTGAGCCTGTGTGTTTGTGTGAGCCTGTATGTGTGTGTGTGTGAGCCTGTGTGTTTGTGTGAGCCTGTGTGTGTGTGTGAGCCTGTATGTGTGTTTGTGTGAGCCTGTATGTGTGTGTGTGTGAGCCTGTATGTGTGTGAGCCTGTGTGTTTGTGTGAGCCTGTATGTGTGTGTGTGTGTAGCCAGCGACGGGGTATGATAAGTTAATAAAGGTGATCTGAAGCTTGCTGTTGATAGACGTACCCTGAGGCCTTGATTCAAAGTAATTTCATTGTCAATTGCACTCAAGGTCCAACTGAAACTTGACTTCCTCCTTTAACCCATCCCCTGTGAATCTGAGAGGGCTTTACCTGCCTTGCTCACGGGCAGAAAGACAGATTGTTCACCTTGTTGGCTCAGGGATTCAAACGGTCAACCTTTCGGTTACTGGGCCAGTGCTCTAACCGCTAGGCCACCTGCTGGCCCATAACCCCCCACCTGACACACACACCACAGGCACACTCAGTCTACCAGTCTTGCTTTAACCCTTTATAATGTTTGCATGTTTCTCTAGACATTATAAATGATGACGTAACAAATACCTGCCTGTTCAGCTTGTACGATATGAATAACACTGGTCATTCCCTAGCAACGAACTTAGCAACAAGACCCACGGGAAACAAGCAAAACAGACACGAGAAAGTTTTTTTTACAGATTGGCATTCGTCGTATCAAGTGTCTCATCATTAAATTATGTCAACACATTATGTGTTGCTTTTCATAACATATTGAACCCATTCAACATTCTACTGTAGAACACTCAGAATAAACTTCTAGAAGAATGGAACTACTCTAAACAACTATTAAGAATTCTAATTCTATGACAACAGCTCATCCAAGCCAGCAGCATGCTGGATCATGGTTTTCTGACATAGCATTGTGGACCCACTAACATACACAAATCTTGCAAAGAAGGTTCAGTATGGAGCTACAGTCCCTTAATGCAGTAGCATGCTCTTCTATTCTCCACTTACACTGGTGGATCAATGTGGGTGAATGCATGAGTGCGAGCAAGCTTGTGTGTGTGTGTGTGTTTGGCCTAGAGAACAGGGGAACTTGTGAGGGTTTCCAAAGCGGATAATGAGCTCCAACTGTGAGTCAGTGAGCTCATTCAGTCAGGGACCTTTCTAAACCAGCTGGAGCTCTTTCTCTTTTACAGTCCACCCTTCGTTTTAGTTTCTCTCTCTAACTCTCTCACTCTGTTTCGATCTCTTTCGCTCTCTGTTTCTCTATCTTCTCCTCTAAGTTTGTGCAATTTGTTTCATCTCTGTGGATATTGTTAGCCATTGATTCATCTTTTAATCATTGATTCCTCTCTCTGCCTCTCTCTCCCCCAGACACGGAGGTGTGTGAGTATGGCTGGCAGAAGTTCGAGAGCCATTGTTATAAGTACATCACCCACCGGCGGACATGGGACGCTGCCGAAAGAGAGTGTCGTGTCCAAGGAGCCCACCTAGCCAGTGTCCTGTCACAGGAGGAGCAGCTGTATGTCAACCGTAAGTCCCGCCTCCCTAAGGTTGTCATTGGCCACAGTTAAAAGGTCCAGGTTATGTTGAGAGGTCAGAGGGTAGAGAGTATGTAGCATAGAAATATTGTGTGTCATATGTAGCACTCAGGACTCCGTAATGAAACTGTTTTGATGAGTCTGCTCAACAAACTGTAAAAGACTGATATTTGTGCAACATAACAACATGGTAACAACATGACAACAGTTTTCCTGACTAGTTTATTGTGGACAGTTCACAGTAGGTGGGACTCATGTCATATCCTATGGCTGCTTACCTACTGTACATTAAGTACCCCCTCTGATTTGGTCTGTATCATTCATACACACACTGCAAACTACCCACTTGGCACAAACGTCAGCTCAATGTCTAGTTTTGATTTACATTTGGTTGAGTTGTCAATTTAGCGTAAAATCAACACATTTCACCATGTCATTGGATTTAAAAGTTGGGCGACAAAAATATCCGATCAGTTTTCCACATTGATTCAACGTCATAACATAGAATCTTTGGTTGAAATGATGTGGAAACAACGTTGATTCAACCAGAAAGGGGGAAAGAGGGAGAGATCGGCAGTGTTTTGGGGCTTAGAAAGCAGTCTCTGGGAACAGGAAGCTGGTGATTCACACATCTTAAAATGTCTTTGTGATTTGCTGTTGTAGAGCTAGACAGATGCAGTCCTAACTGTTGTTTCTCACCCCCAGGTCTGGGCCATGACTACCAGTGGATCGGTCTGAACGACAAGATGTTTGAGAGAGACTTCCGCTGGACAGACGGCAGCATCATGGTAAAACAGGAGAAAATCCCCTGATAAGATTCACTACATGGTCACACCTGTTGCTGACAAGTGAATAACATCCAGCACACAGCCATGCAATCTCCATAGACAAACATTGGCAGTAGAATAGCCCGTACTGAAGAGCTCAGTAACTTTCAGCATGGCACCGTCATAGGATGCCACCTTTCCAACAAGTCAGTTCGTCAAATTTCTGCCCTGCTAGAGCTGCTTCGGTCAACTGTAAGTGCTGTTATTGTGAAGTGGAAACGTCGCGAAGTGGTTGGCCACATAAGCTCACAGAACGGGACCGCCGAGTGTTGAAACGCGTAGCGTCTGTCCTCGGTTGCAACACTCACCACGAGTTCCTCTGCAAGCAACGTCAGCACAATAACTGTTCGTTGGGAGCTTCATGAAATGAGTTGCCATGGCCGAGCAGCCACACACAAGCCTAAGATCACCATGTGCACTGCCAAGCGTTGGCTGGAGTGGTGTAAAGGTCGCCGCCGCCATTGGACTCTGGAGCAGTGGAATCACGCTTTCACCATCTGGCAGTCCGATGGATGAATCTGGGTTTGGCGGATGCCAGGAGAAAGTTACCTGCCCAAATGCAGAGTGCCAACTGTAAAGTTTGGTGGAGGAGGAATAATGGTCTGGGGCTGTTTTTCATGGTTCTGGCTAGGCCCCTTAGTTCCAGTGAAGGGACATCTTAACTCTACAGCATATAATGACATTCTAGAAGATTCTGTGCTTCCAACTTTGTAGCAACAGTTTGTGGAAGAACTTGACTGGCCTGCACAGAGCTCTGACCTCAACACTATCGAACACATTTGGGATGAATTGGAACGCCGACTGCCTAATCGCCCAACATCAGTGCTTGACCTCATTAATGCTCTTGTGGCTGAATGGAAGGAAGTACCTGCAGCAATATTCCAACATCTAGTGGAAAGCCTTCCCAGAAGAGTGGAGGCTGTTATAGCAGCAAAGGGGGGACCAAATCCATATTAATGCCCATGATTTTGGAATGAGACCTTCGACAAGCAGGCATCCACATACATTTGTGTATGATATGATGTGATATGGGTGTTACAGATAGTCTTAACACACACACACACACACACACACACACACACACACACAAACACACACACACACACACAAACTATGCAGAGAATGTCCAGCTGTTTTCTCTGTATGAAGTGTGAGCTGAGATATGGAGTAAGGACAGTGTGTGTGTGTTTGTGTGTGTGTGTTGCTGCGCGCACACAGCCTCAAGAGAGAGACACAGATGATACTGTTGAAACAATGTTGTTTTTTAACAGCATTATCGCTCAGTACTGCAAGACACACCCTTGTTCAGTTCTAAGTGCACATGTGTGTGTTTGAGCATGTGTTTGAGTTAACGTTTGGACCAGGGACACTGCAACAAAATTCTCCCTGTCCAGAGGGCCAGAGGGTGGTGCTGGTGGTCGGGGTTAGCTAAACATCTGGTTCAGTTTCACAGTAGAGATTATAGGTCTGGCTCACTGAGATGGACCAATAGCGCCCCCGTATGGCCTCTCGGTGTATTACAGCCACATACTAACTCCACCTCAGCACTATTCTGTCACAGTAGGAGTCTCCACTGGGTTCTTTCCTCTAGAGGCTGTTCATTAGTAAAGCTTCTGACAGCTTACAGAAAAGCAGGGTTAACAAAAGAACCTTGTGTATAAACCGATAGGCTTGTTAAAAGGTACTGTCATCTGGTTCCTATAGTAGCTAGTGATGAATGAGATTGGTAAAGAAGTTACAATGAGATTCCTCCCCTGTGTTATACGGTGACTACTTTATAGGTCAGGTATAGTGTGAATGATGATCTTGTACTGTAAGGGCTGTGTGAGCTATCAGAGTAACTGTGGAGCTGTTAAGCTGCTAGTGAATATGACTGTAGTAAAAAGGTCTAAACTTTGGTGATAATGAGAGTGTGTGATTGTTTGTTTGCAGCAATATGAGCACTGGCGTCCCAACCAGCCAGACAGTTTCTTCCAGTCTGGAGAGGACTGTGTGGTGATGATCTGGCACGAGGGAGGACAGTGGAACGATGTACCCTGCAACTACCACCTCACCTTCACCTGCAAGAAGGGCACAGGTAACACAAACACACCAGGGTTGTGGTCAATTCCATTTCAATTCCAGTCAATCCAGAAAGTAAACCACATTTAAATTTTCCTAATTGAAAAACATTGAAGAGAATTGACATGGGTCCTCAGATCCTCAAAAGGTTTTACATCTGCTCCATCGAGAGCATACTGACGGGTTGCATCACTGCCTGGTATGGCAACTGCTCGGCCTCCGACCGCAAGGCACTACAGAGGGTAGTGCGTACGGCCTAGTACATCACCGGGGCTAAGCTTCCTGCCATCCAGGACCTCGATACCAGGCAGTGTCAGAGGAAAGGCCCTAAAAATTGTCTAAGACTCCAGCCACCCTAGTCATAAACTGTTCTCTCTGCTACCGCACGGCAAGCGGTACCGGAGCGCCGAGTCTAGGTCCAAGAGGCTTCTAAACAGCTTCTACCCCCAAGCCATAAGACTCCTGAACAGCTAATCAAATGGCTACCCAGACATGCACTCACTCACTCACTCTCTCACACACACACACACACACACACACACACACACACACACACACACACACACACACACACACACACACACACACACACACACACACACACACACACACACACACAGACACACAGACACACAGACACACAGACACACACACATCTTACACCTGTCCTTTCTCCTCCCTCCAGTCTCTTGCAGCCAGCCCCCATTAGTGAAGGATGCCTGTGTGTTTGGTTCTATGAAGCCTCGTTATGAGATCAACACTCTGGTTCGTTACCACTGTAAAAACGGCTTCATACAGAGACATGTCCCTACCATCCGCTGCCGTGACAACGGCCAATGGGACAGCCCCAAGATCACCTGTATGAGCCGTGAGTACCTTCCATTTCCGCTGTATCAATGACTACCAGAACTGACTACACCCCCCAACTAATCAGGGCCTTGATGCAACGACATTAACAATCTCTCCTTTTGTTTTTTCAGCCACTACCTACCAGAAGTCTTTCGTTTCTAGGCAACGTACGGATAATCACAATCATAACCAGATTCAGTACAATCACAACAATCAAAACCAGCACCAATACGACTATCAAAACCAACAATACAACAATCAAAACAATCAAGACCAACAGAAGAACTACAACCAGCAACGTCAGGGCAGCCGTAACCAGCAGCAACAGAGCCAGAGAGAGATGAGACATCAACACTAATCTGATCTCTGGTCAGTCCTTAAAAGCGCAGATAAGGTTGCAAAATTCCAGTAACTTTCCCAAAATTCCAAAGTTTTCCAGAAATCCTGGTTGGAGGATTCTGAATTTCCTGCTAATTCCCTCCTGACTCCAGGAATCGTCCAACCAGGATTTCTGGAATTTTGAGTAATGTACTAATCCCAGACCAAGTCAGATCGGATCCAAGGGGCTAGCTAGGGCCAGACCCATAGACATACATTAAGAACTATTTATAAATATGTAAAGCTATGGCTCTGGATAGGGCCATGGGTTATTTCACAAGGCATATTCATAATCAGCAAGCTAACTCTGATAAACGCTGATAAAACACAAGCTTTATAAACATTGTTACATAGAGTATTGAGTCCATTTCAAATTCAACTAAGACAAATTAAGTTTCAGAATATTTTTGAAGTTAGTTGGCTAACTTGATCTTGATCTTGCTTAGTGAAATCCACTCCAGATCCCGTCTGATTCTTCCTACAACAACACACAGTGCCTTAATGGTTAATACAGCAACAATGTCCATCTCTAGAAGGAGAGCTTTACTGTGCCTGCTCTAGAGGGACACATCTCAATCCAGTGCTTTCTGAACATGTCCACTTTATCCTGTTTCTTTTTCCTGAGAAATAATCCACTGAAAAGACATAGAAATATATATTTGGCTCACTACTAGAATGTCTGCCTGTGTCCTGGTGACAAGTTTGCTATTATTCCAGTGAAAGAGACCTTAGTTTATTATTTGGAATAATGAGCATTCACATAATCACATCAGCAAGTTATGAAGGTTTATATGAATTATTCCATATTTTCTGCTCACAGAATGGAAGATTGAAGTTGATTGTTCTCATATACAACCCCCCTCAAGGCTTAAAAATCCTTCTTTAACCTGTCTCCTCCCCTTCATCTACACTGATTGAAGGGGATTTAACAGGTGACATCAATAAGGGACCATAGCGTTCACCTGGATTTACCTGGTCAGTCTATGTCATGGAAAGAGCAGGTGTTCTTAATGTTTTGTATACTCAGTGTAGAGTTGATTCAATATTATGCATACAGGCAGTATGTCATGTGAATTCATTTTATGTAAAAAAAAAATATATATATGTTTTTTTAAATGAGCCACACGTTTATCACCATCTTTGGTCATTTAAAAAGTCACTATGAAGTGAAATCGCTGTTCATGACAAGTGACTGTTACCATATGGAGCATAGAACTGATATATGTGACAGTCACCTCCTGCAGTGGCTCTCCAGCGTATTAAAAAACATCAGTAATACCTTCATCGTAAAGATAAGGGTTTTAAAAGGGAGTGTTTAAAAAAATAACAAAATATTCTTATACATACAGTATGTATACAATGATGAAGAGGAAAATATAGAGTATAATGAATGTCAGGTATGTGGGTGGGCGTGTGCTGTGGCTAGAGTCCTGACTCATAAGATAGAGGATACAAGTTATATATAAAGACATATCCGTTTAATTTATTGCATATGCTACAACTATGAATGGACTGTGATACTGTTAAAGATCATGAGAACTGAAGTGATTTTTACAACAATGACTTCTTTTGCTGTTTACAGAAATCTGTCTTGTTGTACCTTGCAGAGAAAGTACCTTATCTTACATTATGTTGCCTTTCGGTTCTTTATGTTGCACATAACCTGTTTAGTAAAGTTATACAATCCAGATATCTGAGCTGCTACCGCGCTGTGCAGGGGGTTGACCTGTACCCGAGAATCACAACCAAACTGCTCTCAACAGAACCAACTTTGAGAAACACTCAGGTCGTGTTCCCCTGCTCAGACAATGCATGTATCAACCAATGGTTGTGTGTCAGATCATCGACTGTGCCGTTAGGCACCAGATTGCTGTAACATATGAATTTGCTAGCTGATACATAAAATACCTATCCAGGCACATCTAAGCAGAGTAACACAACCTCAAAGACACTTGAACTATGACCTTTTAGAAATACAAATCATTCCTTTTTACGTAAGGAACATTATTGGTCCCCAAAAAATAGCTCAAACACTTTTTCAGAATATCCTGTTACTATCGTCCATAAAATATCTGTATAAATCAATTGCTCCTGATTAAGCATGAACAACAGTACAAAGAGGAGTGTATTGAAAGTTTATCGGCTAATATCTCTGTTCCTCAGTTAGAGGATTCTGCTGCATTTGTCTTTTTTGTTTACTGCTTCTGTTACATTCTGTTTGCTCTGTTATATCATCCATGTGTGTTTCTACCCAGAGAGTGTTGGGGATACTGTATCGGAGGAGGCAGAGGGAATGTGACTTATCAGAAAATACTTTGTCTGTTTTTATCTTTCTGTTTCTGTTGTGTATGTCGCCAAAGACCCACTAATAATGTAACTATACACCATCCTCGGCTCCATCGCAACTTCTACTGTCTGTGCAATAAAAATATTATAACGGATTTTATCCATGTGTATCAATATTCTCTCGCTTCATATCTCAATGCAGAAGATTATTCATTACATGCACTGGAGCTAGTTGAAAATTATACAAATATTGTCTTTACCTGCAATAAGTAATGAGAGGGAGCCACTGTACTTAATTTAAGAGAGTGGGGATGCATTCCAATGTCTAATGCTTAGAGAGTGATGACACACAAAATGAATGAACAAATAAGTGAGTGAAGTGAGTGAATGAGTCTATCTTTCCTGTCTGTCTGTCAGTCCAGCCCTGCTGTATGTTCTGGCAACAGCTGAAGGCTCGGTGGGGGACATGAAAATAGCCCTCTGCTCTGGAAACCAGCATGAAATATGAAACGCCACCCAGTAAACAACAACCCTCATGATGTCATCCAGCTTCTAAAACAATCTGCTGCTTTGAAAGACATTTTTCAGTAACAAGATCAAGGAACAGAACAGGAATACCACGACTTCTGTAATTCCTCAAACTGGCAGGAAAACACTTACAGTTGAAGTTGGAAGTTTACGTACACTTAGGTCAGAGTCATTAAAACTAGTTTTTTACCACTCCACAAATTTCTTGTTAACAAACTATAGTTTTGGCAAGTCGGTTAGGGCATCTACTTTGTGCATGACACAAGTCATTTTTCCAACAATTGTTTACAGACAGATTATTTCACTTATAATTCACTGTATCACAATTCCAGTACTACTATATCCTCTACCCTATCCTCCTACTATATCCTCTACCCGTATCCACCTACTATATCCCCTACCCCTATCCTCCCACTATATCCTCTACCCCAATCCACCTACTATATCCTCTACCCCTATCCTCCTACTATATCCTCTACCCCTATCCTACTACTATATCCCCTACTCCTATCCTCCTACTATGTCCGCTACCCCTATCCTACTACTATATCCCCTACCCCTATCCTCCTACTATATCCTCTACCACTATCCTCCTACTATATCCCCTACCCCTATCCTACTACTATATCCCCTACCCCTATCCTCCTACTATATCCTCTACCACTATCCTACTACTATATCCCCTACCCCTATCCTCCTACTATATCCTCTACCACTATCCTCCTACTATATCCTCTACCCCAATCCACCTACTATATCCTCTACCCCTATCCTACTACTATATCCTCTACCACTATCCTCCTACTATATCCGCTACCCCTATCCTACTACTATATCCCCTACCCCTATCCTCCTACTATATCCGCTACCACTACACTCCTACTTTGTCCTCTTTC
This sequence comes from Brachymystax lenok tsinlingensis, assembly GCA_030435695.1. Classification (NCBI taxonomy): domain Eukaryota; kingdom Metazoa; phylum Chordata; class Actinopteri; order Salmoniformes; family Salmonidae; genus Brachymystax; species Brachymystax lenok. The sequence continues at coordinate 26,816,113 of CM059815.1, forward strand.
CCTAATAGTATTAAATGTCAGGAACTGTGAAAAACGGAGTTAAATGTATTTGGCTAAGGTGTATGTAAACTTCCGACTTCAACTGTATGCAAACGTCCCCAACGTTTGGAAACACGTACATTACCGAGGGCCTGCATGTGTGTGTGTGTGCCCCTATCCTCCTGCTATATCCTCTAACCGATCCTCCTACTATATCCTCTACCACTATCCTCCTACGTTATCCTCTAAAACTATCCTCCTACTATATCCTCTACCCCTATCCTCGTACAATATCCTCTACCTCATCCTCCTACTATATCCCCTGCCACTATCCTCCTACTTTTTCCCCTAACCCTATCCTCCTACTATATCCCCTACCCCTATCCTCCTACTATATCCTCTAACCCTACACTCCTATCTTACTACTATATCCTCTACCCCTATCATCATACTACATCCTCTACACCTATACTCCCGCAATATCCTCTACCCCTATCCACCTACTGAATCCTCTACCCCTATCCTCCTAATATATCATCTACCCCTATCCTCCTACTATATCCTCTACCCCTATACTCCTACTATATCCTCTACCCCTATCCTACTACTATATCCCCTACCCCTATCCTCCTACTATATCCTCTAACCCTACACTCCTATCTTACTACTATATCCTCTACCCCTATCATCCTACTACATCCTCTACACCTATACTCCCGCAATATCCTCTACCCCTATCCACCTACTGAATCCTCTACCCCCATCCTCCTACTATATCCCCTACCCCTATCCTCCTACTATATCCTCTACCCCTATCCTCCTACTATATCCTCTACCCCTATCCTCCTACTATATCCTCTACCCCTATCCTCCTACTATATCCCCTACCCCTATCCTCCTACTATATCCTCTAAACTCTATCCTCCTACTATATCCTCTACCCCTATACTCCTACTATATCCTCTACCCCTATCCTCCTACTATATCCCCTACCCCTATCCTCCTACTATATCCTCTAAACCCTATCCTCCTACAATATCCTCTGCCACTATCCTCCTACTTTATCCTCTTTCCCTATCCTCCTTTTATATCTTCTAACCAAATCCTCCTACTATATCCTTTACTCCTCTCATCCTAATATATCCTCTGCCCATGTCCTCCCACTATATCCCCTACCCCTATTCTCCTACTATATCCTCTACCCCCATCCTCCTACTATATCCCCTACCCCTATCCTCCTACTATATCCTCTACCCCTATCCTCCTACTATATCCTCTACCCCTATCCTCCTACTATATCCTCTACCCCTATCCTACTACTATATCCCCTACCCCTATCCTCCTACTATATCCTCTAAACTCTATCCTCCTACTATATCCTCTACCCCTATACTCCTACTATATCCTCTACCCCTATCCTCCTACTATATCCCCTACCCCTATCCTCCTACTATATCCTCTAAACCCTATCCTCCTACAATATCCTCTGCCACTATCCTCCTACTTTATCCTCTTTCCCTATCCTCCTTTTATATCTTCTAACCAAATCCTCCTACTATATCCTTTACTCCTCTCATCCTAATATATCCTCTGCCCATGTCCTCCCACTATATCCCCTACCCTATTCCTCCTACTATATCCTCTACCCCAAGGGCCCCGACTAGATCCTCTACCCCATCCTCCTGCTGTACACTATACCACTATTCTCCTACTATATCCTCTACCCCAAGGGCCCCTACTATATCATCTACCCCATCTTTCTGCTGTATCCTCTACCACTATTCTCCTGCTATATCCTCTACCTCAACCTCCTACTATATCCTCTACCCCTATCATCCTACTACATCCTCTACACCTATACTCCCGCTATATCCTCTACCCCTATCCACCTACTGAATCCTCTACCCCTATCCTCCTACTATATCCTCTACCCCTATCCTCCTACTATATCCTCTACCCCCATCCTCCTACTATATCCCCTACCCCTATCCTCCTACTATATCCTCTACCCCTATCCTCCTACTATATCCTCTACCCCTATCCTCCTACTATATCCTCTACCCCTATCCTACTACTATATCCCCTACCCCTATCCTCCTACTATATCCTCTAAACTCTATCCTCCTACTATATCCTCTACCCCTATACTCCTACTATATCCTCTACCCCTATCCTCCTACTATATCCCCTACCCCTATCCTCCTACTATATCCTCTAAACCCTATCCTCCTACAATATCCTCTGCCACTATCCTCCTACTTTATCCTCTTTCCCTATCCTCCTTTTATATCTTCTAACCAAATCCTCCTACTATATCCTTTACTCCTCTCATCCTAATATATCCTCTGCCCATGTCCTCCCACTATATCCCCTACCCCTATTCTCCTACTATATCCTCTACCCCAAGGGCCCCGACTAGATCCTCTACCCCATCCTCCTGCTGTACACTATACCACTATTCTCCTACTATATCCTCTACCCCAAGGGCCCCTACTATATCATCTACCCCATCTTTCTGCTGTATCCTCTACCACTATTCTCCTGCTATATCCTCTACCTCAACCTCCTACTATATCCTCTACCCCTATCATCCTACTACATCCTCTACACCTATACTCCCGCTATATCCTCTACCCCTATCCACCTACTGAATCCTCTACCCCTATCCTCCTACTATATCCTCTACCCCTATCCTCCTACTATATCCTCTACCCCTATACTCCTACTATATCCTCTACCCCTATCCTACTACTATATCCCCTACCCCTATCCTCCTACTATATCCTCTAACCCTACACTCCGATCTTACTACTATATCCTCTACCCCTATCATCCTACTACATCCTCTACACCTATACTCCCGCAATATCCTCTACCCCTATCCACCTACTGAATCCTCTACCCCCATCCTCCTACTATATCCCCTACCCCTATCCTCCTACTATATCCTCTACCCCTATCCTCCTACTATATCCTCTACCCCTATACTCCTACTATATCCTCTACCCCTATCCTACTACTATATCCCCTACCCCTATCCTCCTACTATATCCTCTAAACCCTATCCTCCTACTATATCCTCTACCCCTATACTCCTACTATATCCTCTACCCCTATCCTACTACTATATCCCCTAACCCTATCCTCCTACTATATCCCCTACCCCTATCCTCCTACTATATCCTCTAAATCCTATCCTCCTACTATATCCTCTACCCCTATACTCCTACTATATCCTCTACCCCTATCCTACTACTATATCCCCTACCCCTATCCTACTATATCCTCTAAACCCTATACTCCTACAATATCCTCTGCCACTATCCTCCTACTTTATCCTCTTTCCCCATCCTCCTTTTATATCCTCTAACCAAATCCTCCTACTATATCCTTTACTCCTCTCATCCTAATATATCCTCTGCCCACGCCCTCCCACTATATCCCCTACCCTATTCTCCTACTATATCCTCTACCCCAAGGGCCCCGACTAGATCCTCTACCCCATCCTCCTGCTGTACACTATACCACGATTCTCCTACTTTATCCTCTACCCCAAGGGCCCCTACTATATCATCTACCCCATCTTTCTGCTGTATCCTCTACCACTATTCTCCTGCTATATCCTCTACCTCATCCTCCTACTACATCCCCCACCCCTATCCTCCTACTATATCCTCTACCCCATCTTCCTGCTGTATCCTCTACCACTATTCTGCTACTTTATCCTCTATCCCTATCCTCCTACTATATCCTCTACAACTATTCTCCTACTTTATCCTCTACCCCATCCTCCTACTATATCCTCTACCACTATTCTCCTACTTTATCCTCTATCCCTATCCTCCTACTATATCCTCTACCACTATTCTCCTACTTTATCCTCTACCCCATCCTCCTATTATATCCTCTACCACTGTTCTCCTACTTTATCCTCTATCCCTATCCTCCTACTATATCCTATACCCCTATCCTCCTACTTTATCCTCTACTTCATCCTCCTACTATATCCTCTACCACTATTCTCCTACTTTATCCTCTATCCCTATCTTCCTACTATTTCCTATACCCCTATCCTCCTGCTATATCCTCTACCTCATCCTCCTACTATATCCCCCACCCCTATCCTCCTGCTATATCCTCTAACCGATCCTCCTACTATATCCCTCAACCACTATCCTCCCACGTTATCCCTCTAAAACTATCCTCCTACTATATCCTCTACCCCTATCCTCGTACAATATACTCTACCTCATCCTACTACTATATCCCCTGCCACTATCCTCCTACTATATCCTCTACCCCAAGGGCCCCGACTAGATCCTCTACCCCATCCTCCTGCTGTACACTATACCACTATTCTCCTACTATATCCTCTACCCCAAGGGCCCCTACTATATCATCTACCCCATCTTTCTGCTGTATCCTCTACCACTATTCTCCTGCTATATCCTCTACCTCATCCTCCTACTATATCCCCCACCCCTATCCTCCTACTATATCCTCTACCCCATCTTCCTGCTGTATCCTCTACCACTATTCTGCTACTTTATCCTCTATCCTCTATCCCTATCCTCCTACTATATCCTCTACCACTATTCTCCTACTTTATCCTCTACCCCATCCTCCTACTATATCCTCTACCACTATTCTCCTACTTTATCCTCTATCCCTATCCTCCAACTTTATCCTCTATCCCTATCTTCCTACTATTTCCTATACCCCTATCCTCCTGCTATATCCTCTACCTCATCCTCCTACTATATCCCCCACCCCTATCCTCCTGCTATATCCTCTAACTGATCCTCCTACTATATCCTCTACCACTATCCTCCTACGTTATCCTCTAAAGCTATCCTCCTACTATATCCTCTACCCCTATCCTCATACAATATCCTCTACCTCATCCTACTACTATATCCCCTGCCACTATCCTCCTACTTTTTCCCCTAACCCTATCCTCCTTCTATATCCTCTACCCGTATCCTCCTACTATATCCTCTAACCCTACACTACTATCTTACTACTATATCCTCTACCCCTATCATCATACTACATCCTCTACACCTATACTCCCGCTATATCCTCTACCCCTATCCACCTACTGAATCCTCTACCCCTATCCACCTACTGAATCCTCTACCCCTATCCTCCTACTATATCCTCTACCCCTATCCTCCTACTATATCCTCTACCCCTATACTCCTACTATATCCTCTACCCCTATCCTACTACTATATCCCCTACCCCTATCCTCCTACTATATCCTCTAAACCCTATCCTCCTACAATATCCTCTGCCACTATCCTCCTACTTTATCCTCTTTCCCTATCCTCCTTTTATATCCTCTAACCAAATCCTCCTACTATATCCTTTACTCCTCTCATCCTAATATATCCTCTGCCCATGTCCTCCCACTATATCCCCTACCCCTATTCTCCTACTATATCCTCTACCCCAAGGGCCCCGACTAGATCCTCTACCCCATCCTCCTGCTGTACACTATACCACTATTCTCCTACTTTATCCTCTACCCCAAGGGCCCCTACTATATCATCTACCCCATCTTTCTGCTGTATCCTCTACCACTATTCTCCTGCTATATCCTCTACCTCATCCTCCTACTATATCCCCCACCCCTATCCTCCTACTATATCCTCTACCCCATCTTCCTGCTGTATCCTCTACCACTATTCTGCTACTTTATCCTCTTTCCCTATCCTCCTTTTATATCCTCTAACCAAATCCTCCTACTATATCCTTTACTCCTCTCATCCTAATATATCCTCTGCCCATGTCCTCCCACTATATCCCCTACCCCTATTCTCCTACTATATCCTCTACCCCCAAGGGCCCCGACTAGATCCCTCTACCCCATCCTCCTGCTGTACACTATACCACTATTCTCCTACTTTATCCCTCTACCCCAAGGGCCCCTACTATATCATCTACTCCCATCTTTCTGCTGTATCCTCTACCACTATTCTCCTGCTATATCCTCTACCTCATCCCTCCTACTATATCCCCCACCCCTATCCTCCTACTATATCCTCTACCCCATCTTCCTGCTGTATCCTCTACCACTATTCTGCTACTTTATCCTCTATCCCTATCCTCCTACTATATCCTCTACCACTATTCTCCTACTTTATCCTCTACCCCATCCTCCTACTATATCCTCTACCACTATTCTCCTACTTTATCCTCTATCCCTATCCTCCTACTATATCCTCTACCACTATTCTCCTACTTTATCCTCTAACCCATCCTCCTATTATATCCTCTACCACTGTTCTCCTACTTTATCCTCTATCCCTATCGTCCTACTATATCCTATACCCCTATCCTCCTACTATATCCTCTACTTCATCCTCCTACTATATCCTCTACCACTATTCTCCTACTTTATCCTCTATCCCTATCTTCCTACTATTTCCTATACCCCTATCCTCCTGCTATATCCTCTACCTCATCCTCCTACTATATCCCCCACCCCTATCCTCCTGCTATATCCTCTAACCGATCCTCCTACTATATCCTCTACCACTATCCTCCTACGTTATCCTCTAAAACTATCCTCCTACTATATCCTCTACCCCTATCCTCGTACAATATCCTCTACCTCATCCTACTACTATATCCCCTGCCACTATCCTCCTACTTTTTCCCCTAACCCTATCCTCCTTCTATATCCTCTACCCGTATCCTCCTACTATATCCTCTAACCCTACACTACTATCTTACTACTATGTCCTCTACCCCTATCATCATACTACATCCTCTACACCTATACTCCCGCTATATCCTCTACCCCTATCCACCTACTGAATCCTCTACCACTATCCTCCTACTATATCCCCCACCCCTATCCTCCTGCTATATCCTCTAACCGATCCTCCTACTATATCCTCAACCACTATCCTCCTACGTTATCCTCTAAAACTATCCTCCTACTATATCCTCTACCCCTATCCTCGTACAATATCCTCTACCTCATCCTACTACTATATCCCCTACCCCTATTCTCCTACTATATCCTCTACCCCAAGGGCCCCGACTAGATCCTCTACCCCATCCTCCTGCTGTACACTATACCACTATTCTCCTACTATATCCTCTACCCCAAGGGCCCCTACTATATCATCTACCCCATCTTTCTGCTGTATCCTCTACCACTATTCTCCTGCTATATCCTCTACCTCATCCTCCTACTATATCCCCCACCCCTATCCTCCTACTATATCCTCTACCCCATCTTCCTGCTGTATCCTCTACCACTATTCTGCTACTTTATCCCTCTATCCCTATCCTCCTACTATATCCCTCGACCACTATTCTCCTACTTTATCCCTCTACCCCATCCTCCTACTATATCCTCTACCACTATTCTCCTACTTTATCCTCTATCCCTATCCTCCTACTATATCCTCTACCACTATTCTCCTACTTTATCCTCTATCCCTATCCTCCAACTATATCCTCTACCACTATTCTCCTACTTTATCCTCTACCCCATCCTCCTATTATATCCTCTACCACTGTTCTCCTACTTTATCCTCTATCCCTATCTTCCTACTATTTCCTATACCCCCATCCTCCTACTATATCCCCCACCCCTATCCTCCTGCTATATCCTCTAACTGATCCTCCTACTATATCCTCTACCACTATCCTCCTACGTTATCCTCTAAAACTATCCTCCTACTATATCCTCTACCCCTATCCTCATACAATATCCTCTACCTCATCCTACTACTATATCCCCTGCCACTATCCTCCTACTTTTTCCCCTAACCCTATCCTCCTTCTATATCCTCTACCCGTATCCTCCTACTATATCCTCTAACCCTACACTACTATCTTACTACTATATCCTCTACCCCTATCATCATACTACATCCTCTACACCTATACTCCCGCTATATCCTCTACCCCTATCCACCTACTGAATCCTCTACCCCTATCCACCTACTGAATCCTCTACCCCTATCCTCCTACTATATCCTCTACCCCTATCCTCCTACTATATCCTCTACCCCTATACTCCTACTATATCCTCTACCCCTATCCTACTAATATATCCCCTACCCCTATCCTCCTACTATATCCTCTAAACCCTATCCTCCTACAATATCCTCTGCCACTATCCTCCTACTTTATCCCTCTTTCCCTATCCTCCTTTTATATCCCTCTAACCAAATCCTCCTACTATATCCTTTACTCCTCTCATCCTAATATATCCTCTGCCCATGTCCTCCCACTATATCCCCTACCCCTATTCTCCTACTATATCCTCTACCCCAAGGGCCCCGACTAGATCCTCTACCCCATCCTCCTGCTGTACACTATACCACTATTCTCCTACTTTATCCTCTACCCCAAGGGCCCCTACTATATCATCTACCCCATCTTTCTGCTGTATCCTCTACCACTATTCTCCTGCTATATCCTCTACCTCATCCTCCTACTATATCCCCCACCCCTATCCTCCTACTATATCCTCTACCCCATCTTCCTGCTGTATCCTCTACCACTATTCTGCTACTTTATCCTCTATCCCTATCCTCCTACTATATCCTCTACCACTATTCTCCTACTTTATCCTCTACCCCATCCTCCTACTATATCCTCTACTACTATTCTCCTACTTTATCCTCTATCCCTATCCTCCTACTATATCCTCTACCACTATTCTCCTACTTTATCCTCTAACCCATCCTCCTATTATATCCTCTACCACCGTTCTCCTACTTTATCCTCTATCCCTATCGTCCTACTATATCCTATACCCCTATCCTCCTACTATATCCTCTACTTCATCCTCCTACTATATCCTCTACCACTATTCTCCTACTTTATCCTCTATCCCTATCTTCCTACTATTTCCTATACCCCTATCCTCCTGCTATATCCTCTACCTCATCCTCCTACTATATCCCCCACCCCTATCCTCCTGCTATATCCTCTAACCGATCCTCCTACTATATCCTCTACCACTATCCTCCTACGTTATCCTCTAAAACTATCCTCCTACTATATCCTCTACCCCTATCCTCGTACAATATCCTCTACCTCATCCTACTACTATATCCCCTGCCACTATCCTCCTACTTTTTCCCCTAACCCTATCCTCCTTCTATATCCTCTACCCGTATCCTCCTACTATATCCTCTAACCCTACACTACTATCTTACTACTATGTCCTCTACCCCTATCATCATACTACATCCTCTACACCTATACTCCCGCTATATCCTCTACCCCTATCCACCTACTGAATCCTCTACCACTATCCTCCTACTATATCCTCTACCCCTATCCTCCTACTATATCCTCTACCCCTATCATCCTACTACATCCTCTACACCTATACTCCCGCTATATCCTCTACCCCTATCCACCTACTGAATCCTCTACCCCTATCCTCCTACTATATCCTCTACCCCTATCCTCCTACTATATCCTCCACCCCTATACTCCTACTATATCCTCTACCCCTATCCTACTACTATATCCCCTACCCCTATCCTCCTACTATATCCTCTACCCCTATCCTCCTACTATATCCTCTACCCCTATCCTCCTACTATATCCTCTACCCCTATCCTACTACTATATCCCCCACCCTATCCTCCTACTATATCCCTCTACCCTATCCTCCTACTATATCCCCACCCCTATCCTCCTACTATATCCTCTACCCCTATACTCCTACTATATCCTCTACCCCTATCCTACTACTATATCCCCTACCCCTATCCTCCTACTATATCCTCTACCCCTATACTCCTACTATATCCTCTACCTCTATCCTACTACTATATCCCCCACCCCTATCCTCCTACTATATCCTCTAAACCCTATCCTCCTACAATATCCTCTACCACTATCCTCCTACTTTATCCTCTTTCCCATCCTCCTTTTATATCCTCTAACCAAATCCTCCTACTATATCCTCTACTCCTCTCATCCTAATATATCCTCTGCCCATGTCCTCCCACCATCCCCCTACCCCTATTCTCCTACTATATCCTCTACCCCAAGGGCCCCTACTATATCCTCTACCCCATCTTCCTGCTGTACACTATACCCCTATTCTCCTACTATATCCTCTACCCCAAGGGCCCCTACTATATCCTCTACCCCATCTTCCTGCTGTATTCTCTACCACTATTCTCTTACTTTATCCTCTACTCCATCCTCCTACTTTATCCTCTATCCCTATCCTCCTACTATATCCTCTACCACTATTCTCCTACTTTATCCTCTATCCCTATCCTCCTACTATATCCTCTACCACTATTCTCCTACTTTATCCTCTACCCCATCCTCCTACTATATCCTCTACCGCTATCCTCCTACTTTATCCTCTTTCCCTATCCTCCTACTATATCCTCTACCCCAAGGGTCCCTACTATATCCTCTACCCCATCTTCCTGCCGTATCCTCTACCACTATCCTCCTACTATATTCTCCATCCCTATCCTACTACTATATCCCCTACCCCTATCCTCCTACTATATCCTCTACCACTATTCTCCTACTTTATCCTCTACCCCATCCTCCTACTATATCCTCTACCACTATTCTCCTACTTTATCCTCTATCCCATCCTCCTACTATATCCTCTACCACTATTCTCCTACTTTATCCTCTATCCCTATCCTCCTACTATATCCTATACAGTGGGGCAAAAAAGTATTTAGTCAGCCACCAATTGTGCAAGTTCTCCAACTTAAAAAGATGAGAGAGGCCTGTAATTTTCATCATAGGTACACTTCAACTATGACAGACGAAATGAGAAAAAGAAATCCAGAAAATCACATTGTAGGATTTTTAATTTATTTATTTGCAAATTATGGTGGAAAATAAGTATAAGTCACATCCACTTGGGAGAAGATGGTCGCCAAGGGGTAATTAATGAGACTCACTTTGGCATCATTTGCAATATTAGTACCATCTCTTTTGGTCACTTTGAGATGTAAATGTAATAAGGTGTTGTTGAGGTCCAGGTAGTTGTCACCATGGCCTGGGATGAAACATTTTATAGGTCCATTGTCTGAAATGGCAGAGAGTGGGGCTATCTCCACATAACAGGACCGATCTATTGAAAATTATGTTAAAGGGCCGTGAAAAGATCGAGCTCTGTCTTTATAGCTTCAGAGGACATGCGGTGTAAAAGAGCCATGTTGCTTGTTCTTTTTTAGAAAGTATTCTTCTTGCAGTTTTTGGTCCGGACCTCCTCACTTTACGTCGTCTTTGACTTACTGTGTTTCTTTTAACGGTTAACCTCCGCTTTTTAAGGGCAGGCATCCGCCTCATAGGTGGTCTCTTTTTCAGTCTTCGGGACAACAGCATAAGCCCCAAGAAGGCTCTGATCTGATGACACCCGTCTAGTTATAGCATTGGCCACCACCTCACTTACTATATTTTTGGCCGCTGATTTTAAGTGTGGCTTGGCTATGCTGAGGCCTCTTCATAAACGGTAAAACCATCCTAAAGAGGTTACGAAATATACCTCTTATCCCCAAACCATACATGGTAGGTGTCACGATCTTCATAATGGACAGACCAAGACGCAGCGATGCTTCCAGAATACATTTTAATACGAACGTACTGGGTACACAACAAAACAGAAAGTAACGAAGATCGTGAACGTAATAAAGACAAGCTAAGCTCAAACAATAACCCACGAACCTAGAGTGAAACCTACAAACATAAATATGGTTCCCAATTAGAGACAACGACACACAGCTGCCTCTAATTGGGAACCATACCCCAACATAGAACTATGACACCTAGAACTGACAACCCTACACCAAAACGAAACCAAAACGCTCCAGCCTGTCATCTCGGCCTGGGCGTTACAGTACCCCCCTCCAAAGGCGCGGACTCCGGACGCGCCCAAAAGTCCGTGGGGGGGTCTTCGGGTGGGTCCTTCGTCCCAGGTGGGGGCTCCGGTGCTGGCCGTGCTGGTCTGAAGTCACGCACCGGAGGCCCTGGACCATTTCCTGGAACTCTGGTGCGTGGAGCAGAAGCTGGGCGTACTGGACTCGTGATGCTCACTGGAACTCTGGTGCGTGGAGCAGGACCTGGCCTTACCGGACCCACGATGCTCACGGGGACTCTGGTACGTGGAGCAGGAACTGGCCGCATGACTCATGATGCTCGCGGGGACTCTGGTGCGTGGAGCAGGAACTGGCAGTACTGGACTCATGATGCTCACGGGAACTCTGGTGCGTGGAGCAGGAACTGGCAGTACTGGACTCGTGATGCTCACTGGAACTCTGGTGTGTGGAGCAGGAACTGGCAGTACTGGACTCGTGATGCTCACTGGAACTCTGGTGCGTGGAGCAGGAACTGGTCGTACTGGACTCGTGATGCTCACTGGAACTCTGGTGCGTGGAGCAGGAACTGGCCGTACTGGACTCGTGATGTGCACTCTGGTGCGGGGAGCGGGAACAGGCTGAACTGGGCTCGGGACGTGCACTCTGGTGCGGGGACATGCCGGGCTCTGGAGGCGCACAAGGGGCCTGATGCGTGGAGCAGGGACAGGACGCGTTGACTCCACAACACGAACTGGGATCTTGGGACTCGGAACAGGGACTGGACGTGTTGACTCCACAACACGGACTGGGATCTTAGAACTCGGTACAGGGACTGGACGTGTTGACTCCACAACACGAACTGGGATCTTGGAACTCGGAACAGGGACTGGACGTGTTGACTCCACAACACGAACTGGGATCTTGGAACTCGGGACAGGGACTGGACGTGTTGACTCCACAACACGAACTGGGATCTCGGAGCGTGGAACAGGGACTGGACGGGTTGACTCCACAACCCGAACTGGGGACCTGATGCGGAAAGCAGGCACCACTCTACCAGGTAGCACACCGACCTTGACCTGACCGATGAGTGGCGCTGGGATCTCTCGGACAGGGCTGTGGATTCGCACCGAGATTCTGCCCGTAGTACCGCAGGATATCTGGGTCCCAAAAGGCGCACTGGAGACCTGGCGCGCAGAGCTGGCACCACTCTTCCAGGTAGTACACTGACTTTGGCCTGACCGATGAGTGGCGCTGGGATCTCTCGCACTGGGCTGTGAACACGTACCGGAGACGCTGCACGCAGAACCGGTGCAGGATATCCAGGTCCCAGGAGACGCACTGGAGATCTGGCGCGCAGAGCTGGCACCACTCTTCCTGGCTGCACACTCAGTCTAGCCCGACTGATGATTGAGCTGGAATCTTTCGTACCGGCCTGTGAATGCGCACAGGAGAAACCGTGCGCAAAACTGCATAACACGGTGTCCTTTCCGTGCGACGCTCTCCCCAACGCTCTCTCCACAAAGCACGAGGAGTTGGCTCAGGAGTCCCTCCTGAACCGCCAACCTCCTCAGGTGCCCCCCCAAAAAGTTTTTGGGGCTGTCTTTCGACCTCCGTGCCAGGCGAGTCCCAATGAGCTGTTCCTGGTCCAGTACTCCCGGTCTCTCGCTGCTTGGTCTTCGGTTGGTGGGTTATTCTGTCACGATCTTCATAATGGACAGACCAAGACGCAGCGATGCTTCCAGAATACATTTTAATACGAACGTACTGGGTACACAACAAAACAGAAAGTAACAAAGATCGTGAACGTAACAAAGACAAGCTAAGCTCAAACAATAACCCACGAACCTAGAGTGAAACCTACAAACATAAATATGGTTCCCAATTAGAGACAACGACACACAGCTGCCTCTAATTGGGAACCATACCCCAACATAGAACTATGACACCTAGAACTGACAACCCTACACCAAAACGAAACCAAAACGCTCCAGCCTGTCATCTCGGCCTGGGCGTTACAGTAGGGGCTCCATGATAACCGGGTAATCCATTACCCACTTGATCGACATAATATGAGACATATCTGTTAGGGTCGAGATGGTGGTTGTGTACCATAACCATTTTTATTTATTTGTATTATTAAAAAAAAAATATATATATATATATATACAGTGAGGGAAAAAAGTATTTGATCCCCTGCTGATTTTGTACGTTTTCCCACTGACAAAGAAATGATCAGTCTATAATTTTAATGGTAGGTTTATTTGAACAGTGAGAGACAGAATAACAACAAAAAAATCCAGAAAAACGCATGTGAAAAATGTTAGAAATGGAATTGCATTTTAATGAGGGAAATAAGTATTTGACTCCTCTGCAAAACATGACTTAGTACTTGGTGGCAAAACCCTTGTTGGCAATCACAGAGGTCCGACGTTTCTTGCAGTTGGCCACCAGGTTAGCACACATCTCAGGAGGGATTTTGTCCCACTCCTCTTGCAGATCTTCTCCAAGTCATTAAGGTTTCGAGGCTGACGTTTGGCAACTCGAACCTTAAGCTCTCTCCACAGATTTTCTATGGGATTTAGGTCTGGAGACTGGCTAGGCTACTCCAGGACCTTAATGTGCTTCTTCTTGAGCCACTCCTTTGTTGCCTTGGCCGTGTGTTTTGGGTCATTGTCATGCTGGAATATCCATCCACGACCCATTTTCAATGCCCTGGCAGAGGGAAGGAGGTTCTCACCCAAGATTTGACAGTATATGGCCCCGTCCATCGTCCCTTTGATGCAGTGAAGTTGTCCTGTCCCCCTTAGCAGAAAAACACCCCCAAAGCATATTGTTTCCACCTCCATGTTTGACGGTGGGCATGGTGTTCTTGGGGTCATAGGCAGCATTCCTCCTCCTCCAAACACGGCGAGTTGAGTTGATGCCAAAGAGCTCCATTTTGGTCTCATCTGACCACAACACTTTCACCCAGATGTCCTCGGAATCATTCTGATGTTCATTGGCAAACTTCAGACAGGCATGTATATGTGCTTTCTTGAGCAGGGGGACCTTGCGAGTGCTGCAGGATTTCAGTCCTTCACGGCGTAGTGTGTTACCAATTGTTTACTTGGTGACTATGGTCCCAGCTGCCTTGAGATCATTGACAAGATTCTCCCCGTGTAGTTCTGGGCTGATTCCTCACCGTTATCATGATCATTGCAACTCCAAGAGGTGAGATCTTGCATGGAGCCCCAGGCAGAGGGAGAATGACAGTTCTTTTGTGTTTCTTCCATTTGCGAATAATCGCACCAACTGTTGTCACCTTCTCACCAAGCTGCTTGGCGATGGTCTTGTAGCCCATTCCAGCCTTGTGTAGGTCTACAATCTTGTCCGTGACATCCTTGGAGAGCTCTTTTGTCTTGGCCATGGTGGAGAGTTTGGAATCTGATTGATTAATTGCTTCTGTGGACAGGTGTCTTTTATGCAGGTAACAAACTGAGATTAGGAGCACTCCCTTTAAGAGTGTGCTCCTAATCTCAGCTCGTTACCTGTATAAAAGACACCTGGGAGCCAGAAATCTTTCTGATTGAGAGGGGGTCAAATAATTATTTCCCTCATTAAAATGCAATTCCATTTATAACATTTTTCACATGCGTTTTTCTTGATTTTTGTTGTTGTTATTCTGTCTCTCACGGTTCAAATAAACCTACCATTAAAATTATAGACTGATCATTTCTTTGTCAGTGGGCAAACGTACAAAATCAGCAGGGGATCAAATACTTTTTTCCCTCACTGTATATATATATATATATATATATATATATATATATAATACTAACGATATATTAGATATGCAGAGAAGTTTTGACGGGTCTAAAGTGGAGTTTTACAATCGTTTTACCATAAGTAAAGTCTATATTTTCGTTCTGATCCGTTTTAAGCTCAACCAGAATGTTTACGATATATTTCTTGCTCACAGGTACATAGTGTGGCTTGTCATAACAGTGACTACATCGCCATCCTTTCCGTCTATATGAACAGTTCTCAGGAGAGGCACATAACTGTCTCCTACCCTTTGATAGGATATGATGTCGGTATACAGAAATATGTTGTAAAACCCCGCATGTATATCCGCAGGGAATGGGAATAATTTTTGGAATGGGAACTTTTTTTAATCTTTATAAACTTTTGTGGGGTCCGAATTTGTTTTGCAATGAAATTCGCGGTCCTTATCCTTGATATTATACCAACTGCGGGGGGTATGTAATCTTGCTGAGATCTACTTCCCAGGCCTCTGATAACTCTATAGGCTTTGGAAAATTGGTTGTATAATTTGAACTTTGGTTATTCCTATATATATGTGCAGACGTATTACTGGGGAGAGTCAGGTAAAATCCAGCGTGTTCCATGATGCACTCCTGTGTACACTTGAATGATGTTGTTTAACCACCGCAGCCTCCACCACATCGTCCTCTAATACCCAACTGTTGAACTTTTGCAGCCAGTTTTTCCAACGGACCAACAACCATTTTTGACCCTTTTCTCTCTTTTGATCCAGAATCTCCTCCACGTGAAATACTTTGTCTTTACCCAGCTTTACCTTCTGGAGTTCCTTCTCATAAAAGGAGCCCTCTATAAGCTCCCCATCATAATCTTTTAACTTGTAGAAAGAAGGTATGCATGGTAGACATTCGGTAACTGTGAACAGCTCATTGCTGTAACCTTGCTCATATTTTTGTTTCGAAAACACCCCTCAACTTGGATATACGTACCAAGTCCCCCACTGTGAATTTAAAATAATTTTCTTTCTTATGGCGAAGGGGGAACAAACCATACAGATTTTTAAAGACTTGAAAATAATTTTCAGAAGAGACCTCGGAGGGCTTCATCCGTATACTTTTATGGTAGCTGTGGTTATAACCCTTTAATAAATCTTGAACTATATCCAGATATCTGTGCGTGTTGTGTGCCGTAAAGTATTTCCACATTCGTTCTTTCAGAGTTCTGTTAAAGCGCTCAACAACTGAAGCTTTCATATCCGAACCTGTAGCAAAATGTACGATATTGTGCTTCTTCATGAGTTTCTGAAAAGCATTATTAAAAGATTCTTTAGCGCCGTCCGTCTGCACTTTCTTGGGTGCTCCTCCTTCCTTCAAGATAGAGTCAAAGGCCCGAGTCACCTCTGCCCCACTCCTATTTTTTAAGACCCTTACAAATGCTATTTTAAAGAAAATATCTATAACCGTTAGCATGTATCGATTTCCATCATTTTTATTGACAAGGGCCTGCATGTCACATAGATCCGCCTGAAACTGGGGCCGGGGGTGAGTAGAAAAAACTATATTTTGTGGAAATTCATGCATGTATGATCTGGTATACCTGGCTTACAATTACAGGCTTATATCGTTGAATTTTTAAGACACAAACATCCGTTATATAAGTATATAAACAACAAATATGATACATGTTACAATTAAACGATAGTTCTAACAAATAAAGTAAAATCTTATTCAAGGCTGTTTCTAGTTCTTCGGAATCATCCCCAAGTCAACCGTATGTCTTACGTGACTCATGATTTGTTCCATTTTTAGCACACGCCCGGCATTAACCCCTGTATTGCGGGCTGTGTAGAGTGATACATTGTTCACTTTATTCTCAATAATTTGGTGCATAACATTTGTAAATTCTCTCAAAAGAAAAAAAATATTTATTCTCTCTAACATCGTATGCATACTGTTACCCATTGCTTTATATCTAAACCAAAAAATATATACGGTTACTCGGTCTCTTGGGGTTTATTGAGCCAGAAAGTCACCACATCGGCCACCAAAGCTTCGTTGTATTTGTTGTTGTCCATCATGACGGTCCTGACTTCTTTGAGTTTCTCATGAATGAAGGTAACCTCCTTCAGTTCGTGTAGGAAAGTGGTTGAAGGAGTAGTACCGGGGTGGGTCATATAGATACGGATGTTTCGTTGGCTGGGGTGATTGATCTCACAATCTTGGCATTTTTTTCGTATATACTCTCCAATCACCACATCTAAAAGTGCGGATACAGAGGCCTTGATGGTGTCCACAAAAATAGTACTGACCGCCCCATCAAACTCATCCTCAGGCTGGGGACATGTTAGAGGTGTCGGGGGGATGCCTGGGGGGCGTAGAGAGGAGGACTGTGAGGCATAGAGTCCTTAAGGTCTGGCACCCATAACGTATCGGAGTCCTGATATGGGATATGAATATCCATGGTATATGATGAAATGAAGAACCAGAGGCCTTAGGGGCACCCCTTTTATTGTTGAACCACTCCTATGGCATCGGGGGGCGTGGTTATCGGAACAGCCGCATACTTAGTTTTCTTCAGAGGATGACCCTTCTGTGGATGAACCTTCTTGGGGTTCCTTTGAATCATAATTCTTAGGATTCGTATATATTATGCACTTCCTTAGCTGAACAATACTCTGCCGGCATTGGCTCTGTACAAAAAGAGCATCCACTAACTCTAACATTCTCAATTCCATTATATCCCAACTTTTAAAAGGAATGAGCATACGCAACCTAATGTCCCCAGTCAGTCCACCATCACTGATGTTACCTTTGCGGATTTTCTCGTTGCTGATATAGAACTCCACGCAGCCACACGGACGTCCATTCTTTCTTTGTATTTTCACCCAATTAAATATTCTTCCTGATGAGTCAGGGGGCACCTTCCCAACGGGTCTCGTAGCCTGTGAACAAGCTATGACCCTTTGTGATAACTCTCAGTTCGGGGCACACCACCTTGCGAAACACTTGCCAGTCTTCATGCCTGTAGTCCACTCCTAAAGTCTGGTCTGTATATTCTTCTCCTTCGGCTACGGTATAGAGCTTCACACTACAGGCCTGGTAATCAAACAGATAACCCCATAGTTGTCCATTAGACATCAACACTTGATCTTTCAGGTCAGTTGAGGGAGGTATTTGGGTTCTATACATATTTAGAAAACACTTTTTTGGGGCATCGTATATTGTTGCTTTATACGCAGTTCTTTCTCTATGTTTTAACCGAGGTCCTGCTTCAGTTGTTACGGTCATCACGTGTGTGTCAGTGATCACAAAACCCATGTTTAATTTCTATAGTGTTCTGGGGTTTATCTCTGAGTTAGCGGGTAGTGTCAACAGCACTACTTATAGGCTGCCTAATACCCCGGACAATTACTGTTTCAGAAACACATTCCCCAGTTCAAAGAGGTCACTTCAATCACCTTGACAGCTTTAATGTAAACACAGGCTTTACACTTCCGGACAGGATGTATGGGCATAAGCACTCACTCGAGCATGGGGGTGGTGGTGGGGGGGCATCCTCTTTGAAATGTTCAAACACCTTCCCCAGTTCAAAGAGGTCACTTCAATCACCTTGACATCTTTAATGTAAACACAGGCATATCTTCAAAATATCTACAGGGACCATAAAATACACACGCATCACTTCAAAGGGACATATCTACAGGACCATAAAACTACAAATGCATCACTTCAAAGGGACAGATGTACATATAGGATCATAAACCCCCTTCCCCTACCGTGGGAACTTCCGGACCGGATGTACACCCCCCAGGGGCCATAAAAAAAGCCATAAATCACATGTTTGACCGATGCCATCTACTTTATTCTCTCTAGCAAGAAAGTAATACCAAGTTTATCAAGGCTCAGGATAAGACCCAGATGCAGACACAGGAAGCGCATAGTACTCAGAGTTTATTACAAAGCAAGGGGCAGGCAAAAGGTAAGTCAAGGCAGGCAAAGGGCTGTGAGACAAAGGTTTAATCCATCTCATTTTTTTTTCTTTATTTCACCTGTATTTAACCAGGTAGACCAGTTGAGAACAAGTTCTCATTTACAACTGCAACCTGGCCAAGATAAAGCAATCAATTTCACTCTTGTGAATGAGTCCAAAGAGTTTGTTTTCTTCATTGAATTGAAACAGTTTTAGAACTTAGAGATGATTAACTAAAATATGGTTGAGAGATATGAAATGTGATCATAAAAGAGGGCACCATGCTGTATAATAGCATGAACCATCTAATGGTTGTCACTAGTTAACAAAGTCACAAAGTCATAACCCCTGCCCATTTTTAAAACGTTTTCTTTACCTTTATTTAACTAGGCAAGTCAGTTAAGAACAAATTATTGTTTAAAATAACGGCCTACACTGGCCAAAACCGGACGACTCTGGGGCAATTGTGTACCGCCCTACGGGACTCCCAATCACGGCCGGTTGTGATACAGCCTTTACAATATATATTTTTAAAATCTGATATTAACCCTTACCTTAACCTTAACCGCCCTGCTAACAGTTTGGGTCTTTGCGTAGGAGGAGGGAGGAGTTTACTCCCATGTGCCTGCTCAAAGGTGAAAGTGAAAGGTCTATCTCAGTATAGGACTGAGGTGCAGATTGTTCTATAAAAACGAGTTGATACTGTATGTGTATATAATTAATATTACAGTATAGCTATGGATTTAAATCATACAGTTTTTTATATAAAGTAGAGGACGTGAAAACCAGTAAAGGTAAAAGGAGATCTTAGTATATTACACTTTCCAAACTAGACACAAGAGCCCTGTTTTAAAACAATGAGGAAAGAGGAAGTGATGTTTGTATCTGTGTGCTTGAGGAAAAGATAATTTGATGAATAGATGGTGTAATGCTGTAAATATTAATGTTTCCTATTTTTATTGCAGGGAAAATGGAAGAGTCCAGAGTTCATAGTAAGTCACCATGTTAGAATGCATTATGAGCTTTTCTTTCACATATCAGGGACTATACCAACTATTGAAAAGGAAATGTGCTTGTGGTTTTATTTCTCTTTGTGTAAATGTGTGTCACTGGATGAAATGTGTTTGGAACATGAGGAGATGTAGCTGAGTTTGTGTCTGTGAGAAATAGCTCATTGCTCCACAGTGACTTCTCCCTCCAAACATCTCCATTCATTATAGAACGCATTTAATCACAATATGTAAGGAAAAAACACTTTTGTTCTTTACAGGCTCTAGAGAAGTAAAAGGTGAACTTAAAAACACATAAGTCATATGATTTGTCCAGAGGGTTCAAATCAAATCAAATCAAATTTATTTATAAAGCCCCCCTTACATCAGCTGATGTCACAGAGTGCTGTACAGAAACCCAGCCTAAAACCCCAAACAGCAAGCAATGCAGGTGTAAAAGCACGGTGGCTAGGAAAAACTCCCTAGAAGGCCAAAACCTAGGAAGAAACCTAGAGAGGAACCAGGCTGTGAGGGGTGGCCAGTCCTCTTCTGGCTGTGCCGGTGCAGATTATAACAGAACATGGACAAGATTTTAAAATGTTCATAAAACAGAGCAGAACAGTTGTAACTGGAGAAGCAGCACGGCCAGGTGGACTCGGGACATCCGGGTAGGCCTTGAGGAATGGTCCTAATGCTCAGGTCCTCCGAGAGAGAGAGAGAGAGAGAGAGAGAGAGAGAGAGAGAGAGAGAGAGAGAGAGAGAGAGAGAGAGAAGAAGAAAAAAAGAAAGAGAGAGATAATTAGAGCGAGCATACTTAAATTGACAGGACACCAGATAAGAGAAGAAATACTCCAGATATAACAGATTTTGACCTAGCACCCCGACACATAAACTACTGCAGCATAAATACTGGGGTGAGACAGGAGGGGTCGGGAGACACTGTGGCCCCCGTCCGACTAAACCCGGACAGGGCCAAACAGGCAGGATATAACCCACCCACTCTGCCGAAGCACAGCCCCCACGCCACTAGAGGGATATCTTCAACCACCAACTTACCATCCTGAGACAAGGCCGAGTATAGCCCACAAGATCTCCTCGCGCACCAGAAGCCAGTGACTCAGCCCTGTAATAGGGTTAGAGGCAGAGAATCCCAGTGGAGGGAACCGGCCAGGCAAAAGACAGCAAGGGTGGTTCGCTGCTCCAGTGCCTTCCGCTCACCTTCACACTCCTGGGCCAGACTACACTCAGTCATAAGACCTACTGAAGAGATGAGTCTTCAATAAAGACTTAAAGGTTGAGACCGAGTCTGCGCTCTCTCACATGGATAGGCAGACTATTCCATAAAAATGGAGCTCTATAGGAAAAAGCCCTGCCTCCAGCTGTTTGCTTAGAAATTTTAGGGACAGTAAGGAGGCTCATGCGTCTTGTGACCGTAGCGTGCGTGTAGGTATGTACGGCAGGACCAAATCAGAAAGATAGGTAGGAGCAAGCCCATGTAATGCTTTGTAGGTTAGCAGTAAAACCTTGAAATCAGCCCTTGCCTTAACAGGAAGCCAGTGTAGAGAGGCTAGTACTGGAGTAATATGATCAAATTTTGGGGTTCTAGTCAAGATTCTAGCAGCCGTGTTAAGCACTAACTGAAGTTTATTTAGTGCTTTATCCGGATAGCCGGAAAAATAAAGCATTGCAGTAGTCTAACCTAGAAGTTACAAATGCATGGATTAACTTTTCTGCATCATTTTTGGACAGAAAGTTTCTAATTTTACAATGTTACGTGAATGGAAAAAGCTGTCCCTTGAAACAGTCTTGATATGTTCGTCAAAGAGAGATCAGGGTCCAGAGTAACGCCGAGGTCCTTCACAGTTTTATTTGAGACGACTGTACAACCATCAAGATTAATTGTCAGATTCAACAGAAGATCTCTTTGTTTCTTGGGACCTAGGACTAGCATCTCTGTTTTATCAGAGTTTAAAAGTAGAAAATTTTCTGCCATCCACTTCCTTATGTCTGAAACACAGGCTTCAAGGAGGGCAATTTTGGGGCTTCACCATGTTTCATCGAAATGTACAGCTGTGTGTCATCCGCATAGCAGTGAAAGTTAACATTATGTTTCCGAATGACATCACCAAGTGGTAAAATATATAGTGAAAACAATAGTGGTCCCAAAACAGAGCCTTGAGGAACACCGAAATTTACAGTTGATTTGTCAGAGGACAAACCATCCACAGAGACAAACTGATATCTTTCCGACAGATAAGATCTAAACCAGGCCAAAACTTGTCCATGTAGACCAATTTTGGGTTTCCAATCTCTCCAAAAGAATGTGGTGATCGATGGTATCAAAAGCAGCACTAAGGTCTAGGAGCATGAGTACAGTTGCAGAGCCTCGGTCTGACGCCATTAAAGGTCATTTACCACCTTCACAGAAGTGCAGTCTCAGTGCTATGATGGGGTCTAAAACCAGACTGAAGCGCCAGATACATTGTTTGTCTTCAGGAAGGCAGTGAGTTGCTGCGCAACAGCTTTTTCTAAAATTTTGAGAGGAATGGAAGATCTGATATAGGCCGATAGTTTTTATATTTTCTGGGTCAAGGTTTGGCTTTTTAAGAGAGGCTTTATTACTGCCACTTTTAGTGAGTTTGGTACACATCCGGTAGATAGAGAGCTGTTTATTATGTTCAACATAGGAGGGCCAAGCACAGGAAGCAGCTCTTTCAGTAGTTTAGTTGGAATAGGGTCCAGTATGCAGCTTGAAGGTTTAGAGGCCATGATTATTTTCATCAATGTGTCAAGAGATATGGTACTAAAAACTTGAGTGTCTCTCTTGATTTTATGTCCTGGCAAAGTTGTGTGGACTCAGGACAACTGAGCTTTGGAGGAATACGAGATTTAAAGAGGAGTCCGTAATTTGCTTTCTAATGATCATGATCTTTTCTCAAAGAAGTTCATGAATGAATCACTGCTAAAGTGAAAGCCATCTCTCTTGGGAATGCTGCTTTTAGTTAGCTTTGTGACAGTATCAAAAGAAACTTTGGATTATTCTTATTTTCCTCAATTAACTTGGAAAAATAGGATGATCGAGCAGCAGTGAGGGCTCTTCGATACTGCACGGTACTGTCTTTCCAAGCTAGTCGGAAGACTTCCAGTTTGGTGTGGCGCCATTTCCGTTCAATTTTCTGGTAACTTGCTTCAGAGCTCGGGTATTTTCTGTATACCAGGGAGCTAGTTTTTTTGGCAAATGTTTTTGTTTTTAGGGTAACTGCATCTAGGGTATTGCTGCAAGGTTACATTGAGTTCCTCAGTTAGGTGGTTAACTGATTTTTGTACTCTGACGTCCTTGGGTAGGTGGAAGGATTCTGGAAGGGCATCTAGGAATCTTTGGGATGTCTGAGAATTTATAGCACGACTTTTGATGATCCTTGGTTGGGGTCTGAGCAGATTATCTGTTGCGATTTCAAACGTAATAAAATGGTGGTCCGATAGTCCAGGATTATGAGGAAAAACATTAAGATCCACAACATTTATTCCACGGGACAAAACTAGGTCCAGAGTATGACTGTGGCAGTGAGTAGGTCCGAGACATGTTGAACAAAACCCGACAGAGTCAATGATGGCTCCAAAAGCCTTTTGGAGTGGGTCTGTGGACTTTTCCATGTGAATATTAAAAGTCACCAAAAATTAGAATATTGTCTGCCATGACTACAAGGTCCGATAGGAATTCAGGGAACTCAGTGAGGAATGTTGTATATGGCCCAGGAGGCCTGTAAACAGTAGCTATAAAAAGTGATTGAGTAGGCTGCATAGATTTCATGACTAGAAGCTCAAAAGACGAAAACGTCTGTTTTGTTTTTTGTAAATAGAAATTTGCTATTGTAAATGTTAGCAACACCTCCGCTCTTTGCGGGATGCGGGGATATGGTCACTAGTGTAACCAGGAGGTGAGGCCTCATTTAACACAATAAATTCATCAGGCTTAAGCCATGTTTCAGTCAGGCCAATCACATCAAGATTATGATCAGTGATTAGTTCATTGACTAGAACTGCCTTGGAAGTGAGGGATCTAACATTGAGTAGCCCCATTTTGAGATGTGAGGTATCACAATCTCTTTCAATAATGGCAGCAATGGAGGAGGTCTTTATTCTAGTGAGATTGCTAAGGCGAACACCGCCATGTTTAGTTTTGCCCAACCTAGGTCGAGGCACAGACACAGTCTCAATAGAGATAGCTGAGCTGACTACACTAACTGTGCTAGTGGCAGACTCCACTAAGCTGGCAGGCTGGCTAACAGCCTGCTGCCTGGCCTGCACCCTATCTCATTGTGAAGCTAGAGGAGTTAGAGCCCTGCTCTATGTTCGTCGATAAGATGAGAGCACCCTCCAGCTAGGATGGAGTCCGTCACTCCTCAACAGGCCAGGCTTGGTCCTGTTTGTGGGTGAGTCCCAGAAAGAGGGCCAGTATCTACAAATTCTATCTTTTGTGTGGGGCAGAAAACAGTTTTCAACCAGCGATTGAGTTGTGAGACTCTGCTGTAGAGCTCATCACTCCCCTAACTGGGAGGGGGCCAGAGACAATTACTCGATGCCGACACATCTTTCTAGCTGATTTACACGCTGAAGCTATGTTGCGCTTTGTGACCTCTGACTGTTTCATCCCTAACATCGTTGGTGCCGACGTGGATAACAATATCTCTATACTCTCTACACTCGCCAGATTTAGCCTTAGCCAGCACCATCTTCAGGTTAGCCTTAACGTCGGTAGCCCTGCCCCCTGGTAAACAGTGTATGATCGCTGGGTGATTCGCTTCAAGTCTAATACTGCGAGTAATGGAGTTAAGTGGGTTAAGTGCCTTGCACAAAGGGACATCGACAAAAATGTTACCTAGTTGGTGCAAGGATTCAAAGTAGTTGGTGCAAGGATTCAAAGTAGTTGGTGCAAGGATTCAAAGCAGCGACCTTTTGGTTACTTTCCCAATGCTCTTAACCGCTAGGCTACCTGCTACACATTTCTAACCAATGGGAAAATATTGTGTCTCTAACTTATTCTATATATTTAATCATAGCAGATTATTTTTTATTTTTTTGTAGATTGAAGTTGAGTTGGGTTATGGATATACTTGACAAAGATTATGTTACAGATGATTTTACCATTATCCATTAGCCTTAACTAATGTTTAAATCAGTGATTTTTGCTGTAAAACATCATATTTTGTTATTTCAGGGGGAATTGGCCATGTATAGACCCAATTTAACAAGTATTTAATGTCAATAGGTTTGTTTCGAGTCTCTTGCACAATGGTAGACCTGTTTATGTGAGTTTTGCTGAATTGTCACAAGGGTAGACCTGGTTTATCAGAGTGTTGCGACATAGCAACAAGTAAAACCTGGTTCATATGGGTATTTGGGCTGAGATACACAGGTGTAGCTATGGCTTATATTAGTATTGGGACTCAGTCCAAGGTGTTGACCTGGTTTGTAGGAGGACTGGAGCTGAGATGCAGGGGTAGACCTGGTTTACAGTTCATGAGTAAACATTTAGACCTGGCTTAGTTGACTAATTGGGTTCAAGCCCAAGTG
Source organism: Brachymystax lenok tsinlingensis (assembly GCA_030435695.1). Classification (NCBI taxonomy): domain Eukaryota; kingdom Metazoa; phylum Chordata; class Actinopteri; order Salmoniformes; family Salmonidae; genus Brachymystax; species Brachymystax lenok. Next base: position 26,842,214 of record CM059815.1, read on the forward strand.
CTGACTTTGTAGGTATGTAAATTGGAACTCAAGTATAGGTTTAGACCTGGTTTGTATGAATGTTGTGGCTGAAATACATCTATTTTATGACAATTGGCTCAGACATGTTAACTCGGCAAAAAAAAAAGAAACGTCCTCTCACTGTCAACTGCGTTTATTTTCAGCAACTTAACATGTGTAAATATTTGTATGAACATAACAAGATTCAACAACTGAGACATAAACTGAACAAGTTCCACAGACATGTGACTAACAGAAATGGAATAATGTGTCCCTGAACAAAAGGGGGGGTCAAAAGTAAGTAACCTTCTGTATCTGGTGTGGCCACCAGCTGCATTAAGTACTGCAGTACATCTCCTCCTCATGGACTGCACCATATTTGCCCGTTCTTGCTGTGAGATGTTACCCCACTCTTCCACCAAGGCACCTGCAAGTTCCAGGACATTTCTAGGGGGGGGAATGGCCCTAGCCGTCACCCTCCGATCCAACAGGTCCCAGACATGCTCAATGGGATTGAGATCCGGGCTCTTTGCTGGCCATACCTGTCTTGCAGGAAATCACGCACAGAGCGAGCAGTATGGCTGGTGGCATTGCCATGCTGGAGGGTCATGTCAGGATGAGCCTGCAGGAAGGGTACCACATGTCTTCCCTGTAACGCACAGCGTTGAGATTGCCTGCAATGACAGCAAGCTCAGTCCGATGATGCTGTGACACACCGCCCCAGACCATGACGGACCCTCCACCTCCAAATCAATCCCGTTCCAGAGTACAGGCCTCGGTGTAACGCTCATTCCTTCGACGATAAACGCGAATCCGACCATCACCCCTGGTGAGACAAAACCACAACTCATCAGTGAAGAGCACTTTTAGCCAGTCCAATTTAACCCAACCCCTCTGAATCAGAGAGGTGCGGGGGGCTGCCTTAATCGACATCCACGTCTTCGGCGCCTGCGGAACAGTGGGTTAACTGCCTTGTTCAGGGGCAGAACAACCGATTTTTACCTTGTCAGCTCAGGGATTCAACCTTGCAACCTTCCGGTTACAAGTACAACGCTCTAACCACTAGGCTACCTGCCGCCCGGAACTGGGGTCTTGAGTAACAAATATATATGGCTGTATATGGCTGTATCGGTACTTGATTGTATACATTTGAGGGTATTGGCATGTGGGGGTTAGGGTTAGGGCATGGGGATAACAGGGCTGGGGTGTGTGGGTCATTAAGTTTAGGTGTGTGGGTAGGTGGGCTGAGGCATATAGATATTGAGGTTGAGGAATAGGAATAGTTAATGTTATTATAATCAGAGCACTGTATGTCACAATTGTGACCGAGAATAAAACATACTTTTTTACCTACTTTTCAATAAATAAAAAACAAAATCGATGACATGTTAGTGGCATAAGATTTGCATAGTGGCATGTCTGGGAAAGATGTAGGAACAAATGGGATAATATCATTCTAGATAGTAGCATTCACATCCTGCTATGACTTATATATACTTTCCTTCAAATGAATACTGTATGTCTGTCTGGGATTGTGTGTGTGTTGTATTTTAGAATTGACATGGTCCTGGTTGTTGTATGTCTATTGTAGTTTTTAATTCAGCTGTGTTTATAAATGTACTGAGAGTATTCGTGTTCCTGAGGCAGATGATGGCATTAAACCAAAAATGTTCTCTCTTTCTGAACAGATCAGTTTCAACTCACCTCAGAAGACTGTGTAAGGGCTGATGTTGGTGAAGATGTCACCTTCCCATGTCACCTCTCACCTGAGACCAGTGCTGTTTCTACGACGATCAGGTGGTTTAAAGAGACAGAGTGTATTTACCTGTATAAGAATGGCCAGGTGACAGAGAGGAGTGGCTATGAGGGCAGAGTGAGTCTGATCACCCAGGAGCTGGAGAGAGGCAACGTGTCTCTGAGGCTGAGAGACTACGGGGAGTCAGATATAGGAGTCTACATATGTCAGGTCATCCATGGAGAACAGAAGGAGGAGGCTGCACTGTGTTTGAGGGTCAGAGGAGGTAAGTGTTCTATAACTCCAGGAATGTTTATAAACACCTAAACAACAACAATAACAACCAGTCTCTTTCCCTGTACAGAACACTCCTACTTTATCATGTAGGTAGGAGTTCATAGTAGGAGTTACAGATTAATAGGCTAGATTCATTCTGAATATCAACTAGTTAGAATGCATATTACGATCACTCTGAGCTTTGAGCTTGTCCTAAAGCATTTGAACCCTTCCAACATTACTGGTAACATCCCTTGATTCTCATTAGTAATGAATGTGATGAACACTTATACCCCTCTGATGTATATCACATCACTATGGTGTTTGATAGGATAATGTGACAAATGGTGATTTGAAGGTAATGACAATAACTAATACATTCTGTTTCACATGATAATTATTCATGACTCTCCATCTTGGATAATGGATGATCAGAAGAGGGTGAGTAATTACTTATTTGTCGTTTTTGTTAAATGGCAACCAATAACACAAGACAAAGAACAGACCAGAGTGTTAATCTGCTACTATAAAGAAGTACAGGCCTTGTGAGCAGCACTGTCATCTTCAAGGCTACAAATTAAATCAGTTTCATTACATTTTATCAATACTCTCCTCAAATGTTCTCAAGGCTGGATGGATTATGATCTATAGATGTTCTTCAAATTTTCCAGAATTTTCATACCATAGCTATTCCACAACATATCTGCCATAGAGGTCAACATTTCACAAAGCCCTCCCACCATATGTCTCCCATAGAGCTCAACATTTCACAAAGCCCTCCCACCATATATCTGCCAAAGAGCTCAACATTTCACAAAGTCCTCCCACCATATATCTGCCATAGAGGTCAACATTTCACACTCCAAAACTAACATGGAATCAGCTTTAATTCAGTTCGATGTCTGAGTACGAAGCATTCAGTGATTTTTAGACAGTTCCCATTTTAGCAATGATTACATCCCTTCCCTAGATGTACATTAGTAATGAATGTGATGAACAGTCATTCCAATATGATGTATGGTATGTCATTGTATTACGTAATGAGACAGAAATTCATTGCAAAATATTAACTAATGCATTCTGTTTTACATTATAATTATTCATGACTCTCCATCTTGGATAATGGACGATCAGCTATACGTGAGTAATTTCTTATTTGTCTATTTGATTATTGACAACCAATAACACAAGACAAACAACAGACCTAGTAGTGCTGCTTACATCCTTTTCCCTAGATGTACATTAGTAATGAATGTGATGAACAATCATTCCAATTTGATGTATGTTATTTTATTATATTACGTAATGAGACAGAAATTCAATGAACAATAATAACTAATGCATTCTGTTTTACATGATCATTATTCATGACCTTCCACCTTGGATAATGGATGATCAGGAAGACGTGAGTAATTACTTATTTGTCTTTTTTGTTTGTTGACAACCAATAACACAAGACAAAGAACAGACCAGAGTGTTAATCTGATACTATAAAGAAGTACAGGCCTTGTGAACAGCAATGTGGCTTCTTCAAGGCAAAAAATTATATCTGTTTCTTTATCAATTCTCTCCCCAAATGTTCTCAATGTAGGTTGGATTATGATGTACAGATGTTCTTCAAATTATTCAGAATTTACAGTCATTCCAATATGATTATGTAATGAGACAGAATTTCAATGAACAATAATAACTAATTCATTCTGTTTTACATTATCATTATTCATGACTCACAATCTTGGATAATGGATGATCAGCTATGGGTGAGTAATTACTTATTTGTCTTTTTTGTTTATTGACAACCAATAACACAAGACAAAGAACAGACCAGAGTGTTAATCTGATACTATAAAGAAGTACAGGCCTTGTGAACAGCAATGTGGCTTCTTCAAGGCAAAAAATGATATCTGTTTCTTTATCAATTCTCTCCCCAAATGTTCTCAATGTAGGTTGGATTATGATGTAGAGATGTTCTTCAAACTTTCCCAAAATTACATTTCATTGCCCTCCCACAAAATATCTGCCATAGATGTCAACATTTCACAAAGCCCTCCAACAATATATCTACAATGGAGGTCAATGTTTCACACTGCAAAATTAACAAGGAATCAGCTTGAATTCAGTTTGATGTCGTAATATGAAGCATTGATACATTCTAAGACTATTCACATAGTACCACTGATTACATCCCTTTCCCTAGATATACATTAATAATGAACGTGATGAACAGTCATTACAATATGATGTATGGCATTTGATTGAATAATGTGATGTGACTGAAATTGCATTGAATGTAAATGTAATAACTCATACGTTTTGTTATAAATGATCATTTTTCATTCCTCTCCATCTTGGATAATGGATGATCAGGAGCAATACCATAAACCTCCCACACTATATATATACCATATAGCTCAACATTTCACATAGCCCTCCCACAATATATCACACAACAAAATTAAAATGTAATCAGCTTGAATTCAGATTGATCTCCTAGTATGAAGCATTCAGTCATTCTCAGACTGCTCACATAGTAGTGCTGCTTACAACCTTTTCCCTAGGTGTACATTAGTAATGAATGTGATGAACAATCATTCCAATTTGATGTATGTTATTTTATTATATTACGTAATGAGACAGAAATTCAATGAACAATAATAACTAATGCATTCTGTTTTACATGATCATTATTCATGACCTTCCATCTTGGATAATGGATGATCAGGAAGACGTGAGTAATTACTTATTTGTCTTTTTTGTTTGTTGACAACCAATAACACAAGACAAAGAACAGACCAGAGTGTTAATCTGATACTATAAAGAAGTACAGGCCTTGTGAACAGCAGTGTGTCTTCTTCAAGGCTACAAATTAAATCAGTTTCTTTACATTTATCAATATTCTCCCAAATGTTCTCAAGGTAGGTTGGATTATGATGTACAGATGTTCTTCAAATTATTCTGAATTTACATAGCATAGCCCTCCCACAAAATATCTGCCCTACACAGTAGGTCAACATTTCACACTCCAACATTAACATGGAATCAGCTTGAATTCAGTTTGATGTCCTAGTATGAAGCATTCAAACATTCTAAGACTGCTCACATAGTAGCACTGCTTACATCCCTTTCCCTAGATATACATTAGTAATGAATGCGATGAACAGTCATTCCAATGTGATGTATGGTATTTCATTAAATTATGTAATGAAACAGAAATTCAATGAACAATAATAACTAATGCATTCTGTTTTACATGATCATTATTCATGACCTTCCACCTTGGATAATGGATGATCAGGAAGACGTGAGTAATTACTTATTTGTCTTTTTTGTTTGTTGACAACCAATAACACAAGACAAAGAACAGACCAGAGTGTTAATCTGATACTATAAAGAAGTACAGGCCTTGTGAACAGCAGTGTGTCTTCTTCAAGGCTACAAATTAAATCAGTTTCTTTACATTTATCAATACTCTCCCAAATGTTCTCAAGGTAGGTTGGATTATGATGTACAGATGTTCTTCAAATTATTCTAAATTTACATAGCATAGCCCTCCCACAAAATATCTGCCCTACACAGTAGGTCAACATTTCACACTCCAACATTAACATGGAATCAGCTTGAATTCAGTTTGATGTCCTAGTATGAAGCATTCAAACATTCTAAGACTGCTCACATAGTAGCACTGATTAGATCCCTTTCCATAAATACACATTAGTAATGAATGTGGTGAACAGTCATTGCAATATGATGTATGGTATTAGATTGAATAATGTAATGTGACAGAAATATGATTGAAAGTAACTGTAATAACATTTTGTTATACATTATCATTACTCATTACTCTCCATCTTGGATAAAGGATGATCAGGAGCAATACCATAGCCCCCCACAATATATTTGCCACATAGCTGAACATTTCACATAGCCCTCCCACAATATATGTGGCATATAGCTCAACATTTCACATAGCCCTCCCACAATATATGTGCCATATAGCTCAACATTTCACATAGCCCTCCCACAATATATGTGCCATATAGCTCAACATTTCCCATAGCCCTCCCACAATATATGTGCCATACAGCTCAACAATTCACACACCAACATTAAAATGGAATCATCTTGAAATCAGTTCGATGTCCTAGGATGAAGCATTCAGTCATTCTCAGACTGCTCACATAGTAGCACTGATTACATCCCTTCACCTAGATGTACATTAGTAATGAATGTGATGAACAGTCATTCCAATATGATGTATGGTATTTAATTAAAATGTAATGAGACAGAAATTCAATGAACAATAATAACTAATGCATTCTGTTTTACATGATCATTATTCATGACTCTCCATCTTGGATAATGGATGATCAGATGAGAGTGAGTAGTTGCTTATTTGTCTGTTTTGTTTATTGACAACTAATAACACAAGACAAAGAACAGACCAGAGTGTTAATCTGATACTATGAAGAAGTACAGGCCTTGTGAACAGCAGTGTGTCTTCTTCAAGGCTACAAATTAAATCAGTTTCTTTACATTTATCAATACTCTCCCCAAATGTTCTCAAGGTAGGTTGGATTATGATGTATAGATGTTCTTCAAATTATTCTGAATTGACATACCATAGCCATCCCACAAAATATCTGCCATGGAGGTCAACATTTCACACTCCAACATTAACATAGAATCAGCTTGAATTCAGTTTGATGTCCGAGTATGAAGCATTCAGTGATTTTAAACTGTTCTTATAGTAGCAGTGATTACATCCCTTTCCCTAGATGTACATTAGTAATGAATGCGATGAACAGTCATTCCAATATGATGTATTGTATTTCAAAAAAATATGTAATGAGACAGAAATTCAATGAACAATAATAACTAATGCATTCTGTTTTACATTATCATTATTCATGACTCTCCATCTTGGATAATGGATGATCAGCTATACGTGAGTAATTTCTTATTTGTCTATTTTGTTTATTGACAACCAATACAATTTTTTCCATTTTAATTTCACCTTTATTTAACTAGGTAAGTCAGTTGAGAACAAATTCTTATTTACAATGAATGACGGCCTACCCCAGCCAAACCCAGATGACGCTGGGCAAATTGTGTGCCGCCCTATGGGATAACACAAGACAAAGAACAGACCAGAGTGTTCATCTGTTACTATAAAAGAAGTACAGGCCTTGTGAACAGCAATGTCTTCTACAAGGCTACTAATTAAATCAGTTTCTTTACATTTATCAATACTCTCCCCAAATGTTCTCAAGGTAGCTTGGATTATGATGTATAGATGTTCTTCAAATTATCCTGAATTACATACTATAGCCCTCCCACAAAATATCTGCTATAGAGCTAAACAATTCACACACCAAAACTAAAATGGAATCAGATTAATTTCAGCGTGATGTCCTAGTATGAAGCATTCAGTAATTCTCAGACTGCTCACATAGTAGCACTATATGTACATTAGTAATGAATGTGATGAACAGTCACTCCAAAATGATGTATAGTATTTCATAAAATTATGTAATGAGACAGAAATTCAATGAACAATAATTACTGTTGCATTCTGTTTTAAATGATCATTATTCGTGACTCTCCATCTTGGATAATGGATGATCAGGATTAGGTGAGTAATTGCTTATTTGTCTGTTTTGTTTTTTGACAACTAATAACACAAAACAAAGAACAGACCAGAGTGTTAATCTGATATTATAAAGAAGTACAGGCCTTGTGAACAGCAGTGTGTCTTCTTCAAGACTACAAATTAAACAGTTTCTTTCCATTTATCAATTCTCTCCCCAAATGTTCTCAAGGTAGCTTGGATAATGATATATAGATTTTCTTCAAATTATCCTGAATTTACACTACCATTCAAAAGTTTGGGGTCACATAGAAATGTCCTTGTTTTTGAAAGAAAAACACATTTTCTGTCCATTAAAATAACATCAAATTGATCAGAAATAAAGTGTAGACATTGTTAATGTTGTAAATGACTATTGTAGCTGAAAACGGCAGATTTTCATTTTTTTTATAGAAAGGGGAGTGGGAGGCCCCGGTGCACAACTGAGCAAGAGGACAAGTACATTAGACATTAGAGTGTCAACAGTGAAGAGGCGACTCTGGGACACTGTCCTTCTAGGCAGAAGGCCAGCATCCCCGAGTCGCCTCTTCACTGTTGACGTTGAGACTGGTGTTTTGCGGGTACTATTTAATGAAGCTGCCAGTTGAGGACTTGTGAGGCGTCTGTTTCTCAAACTACACACTCTAATGTACTTGTCCTCTTGCTCAGTTGTGCACCGGGGGCCTCCCACTCCTCTTTCTATTCTGGTTAGAGACAGTTTGCGCTGTTCTGTGAAGGGAGTAGTACACAGCGTTGTACGAGATCTTCAGTTTCTTGGCAGTTTCTCACATGGAATAGCTTTCATTTCTCAGAACAAGAACAGACTGACGAGTTTCAGAAGAAAGTTCTTTGTTTCTGGCCATTTTGAGCCTGTAATCGAACCTACAAATGCTGATGCTCCAGATACTCAACTAGTCTAAAGAAGGCCAGTTATATTGCTTGTTAAATCAGAACAACAGTTTTGAGCTGTGCTAACGTAATTGCAAAAGGGTTTTCTAATGATCAATTAGCCTTTTAAAATTATAAACTAACACATCGTGCCATTGGAACACAGGAGTGATGGTTGCTGATAATGGGCCTCTGTACGCCTATGTAGATATTCCATAAAAAATTACTTGTTAGATATTACTGCATTGTTGGAACTAGAAGCACAAGCATTTTGCTACACTCACATTAACATCTGCTAACCATGTGTATGTGACCAAAAACATTTGATTTGATTTGATATGCTGTACGGTATTTCATAAAATTATGTAATGAGAGAAATTCAATGAACAATAATAACTAATGCATTCTGTTTTAAATTATCATTATTCATGACTCTCCATCTTGGATAATGGATGATCAGGATTAGGTGAGTAATTACTTATTTGTCTGTTTTGTTTATTGACAACTAATAACACAAGACAAAGAACAGACCAGAGTGTTAATCTGATACTATAAAGAAGTACAGGCCTTGTGAACAGCAGTGTGTCTTCTTCAAGGCTACAAATTAAATTTCTTTACATTTATCAACACTCTCCCCAAACGTGCTCAAGGTTGGTTGGATTATGATGTGTAGATGTTCTTCAAATTATCCTGAATTTTCATACCATAGCCCTCCCACAAAATATCTGCCATAGAGGTTAACATTTCACACCAAAATTAACATAGAATCAGCTTGAAATCAGTTTGATGTCCTAGTATGAAACATTCAGACATTCTAAGACTGCTGACATAGTAGCACTGATTAATTGCAATATGATGTATGGTGTTTGATTGAATAATGTATTGTGACAGAAATTGGAAAGAATGTAACAGTAAAAACTCATACATTTTGTTGTACATTATTATTATTCATTACTCTCCAACTTGGATAATGGATGATCAGGAGCAATACCATATCCCTCCCACAATATACAGTTGAGTTTACTTACACTTAGGTTGGAGTCATTAAAACTTGTTTTTCAACCACTCCACAAATGTCTTGTTAACAAACTACAGTTTTGGCAAGTTGGTTAGGACATCTACTTTGTGCATGACACAAGTCCTTTTTCAAACAATTGTTTCCAGACAGATTATTTTGCTTATTACTCACTGTATCACAATTCCAGTGGGTCAGAAGTTTACATACACTAAGTTGACTGTGCCTTTAAACAGCTTGGAAAGTTCCAGAAAATGATGTCATGGCTTTAGAATCTTCTCATAGGCTAATTGACATAATTTGACTCAATTGGAGGTGTACCAGTGGATGTATTACAAGGCTTACCTTCAAACTCAGTGCCTCTATGCTTGACATCATAGGAAAATCAAAAGAAATCAGCCAAGACCTCAGAAGGTTTTCAATTTCCAAATAACTGAAGGTACCACATTCATCTGTACAAACAATACTACGCAAGTATAAACACCATGGGACCACGCAGCCGTCATACCGCTCAGGAAGGAGACACGTTCTTAGAGATGAACGTACTTTGCTGCGAAAAGTGCAAATACATCCCAGAACAACAGCAAAGGCCCTTGTGAAGATGCTGGAGGAAACAGGTACAAAGTATCTCTATCCACAGTAAAATGAGTCCTATATCGACATAACCTGAAAGGCCGCTCAGCAAGGAGAAGCCACTGCTCCAAAACCACCATAAAAAAGACAGACTACGGTTTGCAACTGCACATGGGGACAAAGATCATACTTTTTGGAGAAATGTCATCTGGTCTGATGAAACAAAATTAGAACTGTTTGGCCATAATGACCATCGTTATGTATGGAGGAAAAAGTGGGAGGCTTGCAAGCCGAAGAAAACCATCCCAATCGTGAAGCACGGGGGTGGCAGCATCATGTCGTGGGGGTGCTTTGCTGCAGGAGGGACTGGTGCACTTCACAAAATAGATGGCATCATGAGGAAGGAAAATTATGTGGATATATTGAAGCAACATCTCAAGTCAGTCAGGAAGTTAAAGCTTGGTCGCTAATGGGTCTTAAAAAAGGACAATTACCCCAAGCATACTTCCAAAGTTGTGGCAAAATGGTTTAAGGACAACAAAGTCAAGGTATTGGAGTGGCCATCACAAAGCCCTGACCTCAGTGGGCAGAACTGAAAAGGCGTGTGCGAGCAAGGAGACCTACAAACCTGACTCAGTTACACCAGCTCTGTCAGGAGGAATGGGCCAAAATTCATCCAAGTTATTGTGGGGATCTTGTGGAAGGCTACCCAAAACGTTTGGCCCATGTTAAACAATGTAAAGGCAATGCTACCAAATACTAATTGAGTGTATGTAAACTTCTGACCCACTGCGAATGTGATGAAAGAAATAAAAGCTGAAATAAATCATTCTCTCTACTATTATTCGGACATTTCACATTCTTAAAATAAAGTGGTGATCCTAACTGACCTAAGACAGGGACAGGACTAAATGTCAGGAATTGTGAAAAACTGAGTTTAAATGTATTTGGCTAAGGTGTATGTAATCTTCCGACTTCAACTGTATATGCCAATTAGCTCAACACTTCACATAGCCCTCCTACAATATATCTGCCATAGAGCTCAACAATTCACACACCACAATTCAAATGGAATCAGCTTAAATTTAGCTTGATGTCCTAGTATGAAGCATTCAGTAAATCTCAGACTGCTCACAGCATTGATTTCTCACATGGAATAGCTTTCATTTCTCAGAACAAGAACAGACTGACGAGTTTCAGAAGAAAGTTCTTTGTTTCTGGCCATTTTGAGCCTGTAATCGAACCTACAAATGCTGATGCTCCAGATACTCAACTAGTCTAAAGAAGGCCAGTTATATTGCTTGTTAAATCAGAACAACAGTTTTGAGCTGTGCTAACGTAATTGCAAAAGGGTTTTCTAATGATCAATTAGCCTTTTAAAATTATAAACTAACACATCGTGCCATTGGAACACAGGAGTGATGGTTGCTGATAATGGGCCTCTGTACGCCTATGTAGATATTCCATAAAAAATTACTTGTTAGATATTACTGCATTGTTGAAACTAGAAGCACAAGCATTTTGCTACACTCGCATTAACATCTGCTAACCATGTGTATGTGACCAATAACATTTGATTTGATTTGATATGCTGTACGGTATTTCATAAAATTATGTAATGAGAGAAATTCAATGAACAATAATAACTAATGCATTCTGTTTTACATTATCATTATTCCTGACTCTCCGTCTTGGATAATGGATGATCAGAAGAGGGTGAGTAATTACTTATTTGTCTATTTTGTTTGTTGACACCAATAACATAAGACAAAGAACAGACCAGAGTGTTAATATGATACTATGAAGAAGTACAGGCCTTGTGAACAGCAATGTGTCTTCTTCAAGGCTACAAATTCAATCCGTTTCTTTACGTTTATGAATACTCTCCCCAAAAGTTCTCAAGGTAGGTTGGATTATGATGTATAGATGTTCTTCAAATGATTCACAATGTATATTCCATGGAACCCTGCCTCCTGACACAATATACAGTATCTGCCATAGAGCCCAATGATGGTTATCACATCAAATGAAAATAATACATAATACAGCAGAGATAGGCCAATAAAAAAAACATTATTAATGAAGATCTCATTGGTGCCCACAGTCCCTTCATGAGGGAGGCTTGAGTGGCAGGAGAAATCTAATTGGTCCTTTTTGTTCTGTATATAGGGATGCAGTCTACCACACAGAACTCACCTCTCTGTTTTACACCATAGAGTCAGGTTCAGACTATTTACAACATGAGACCCAGGAGAACATGCTGGAGAGGGAGGCATCAGCTGTTGAGCTTGGTAAGTATGAGAGAGTCTGGAGGAGAGAGGATTGGTTCAGGGAACATGAGTGATGTCATTCAGTTTTTCAGACTAATTAATTTAGTAATGTATCAAATAGTCAATAGATACAGTAACTGTTGACTGTAGAAAACAATTATTGTACCACCTCCATCAAATTATAATCTGTATTTATAGGCATACTATTGAATTAATGATTTAATGAATTAATTAATCAAACAACCAATTAAATATGTTAATTGCTTTCTCTCAGAGTTGAAGATGGAAAAAGAACTAAAAGAGATATTAAGACAGGAGATGATGAAACAACTAGAGGAGAAAGACACACAACTACAGGACATGAACCACAGACTGGAAGAGAGAGACAAACTACTGGAAGAGAGAGACAAACTATTGGAGGGAAAAGAAAATGAACTACAAGAGAGGAGGCAGGAACTAGAAGAGAAAGATAAACTACTAGAGGAGAGAGAGAAGCAGTTAAAGGAAAGAGACAAGCAAGTGGAGGATGTCGACAATGAAAATGCTGAACTGGGTAAGATTATTCCAACCATTAATACATTTAGCCTACTGTACTTTCCTCAATTCTCAGGTTATTGTAGACTTTGCTTTTATTGTAACAACAGGCGCAGGCAAAGGACAGGTCAAGGCAGGCAGGGGTCGATAATACAGATTAGTGGGGCCAAGGTACAGGACGGCAGGCAGGCCCAGGGTCAGATCAGGCAGAGGTCGGTAATCCAGAGTAGGGGCAAAAGTACAGGACGGTAGGCAGGCTCAGGGGCAGGTAGAGTGGTCAGGCAGGAGGGCTCAGAGTCAGGAAAGGCAGAGGTCAAAACCAGGAGGGCGAGAGAAGAGAGACTGGAAAAAGCAGGAGCTGAGACACAAAACGCTGGTAGGCTTGAACAAACAAGACAAACTGGCAACAGACAAACAGAGAACACAGGTATAAATACCCAGGGGATAAGTGGGGAAGATGGGCGACACCTGGGGTGGAGACAAGCACAAGGACAGGTGAAACAGATCAGGACGTGACATTGTCTTGCTTTCTCCTACTGTTTCTCGTCTATTGTGGACCATCCTTCACTCAGTGAGTTATCAATGTTGTCTCAAACTGTCATCAATCTTGATATTCTCTATGTTCTCCAATAATCTATATTTCACTATGATGTGTAATGTATGTGTAGTTTGTGTATCCTATGTTTTTAAATGTGTCTCTAATGAGTCAGTATGTTGACCAGTTCTCTATGTTGTGTTTCAGTGGGAGGAGAGACCTCAGATACAGACCCCACACTTCCACTGAGGAGGAGAAACAGCAAGGAGTTAATTCCTCCACTTAGTGAGTTATGGATGTAGCTTACACTATGTTTGACACTGTGTTGTACATCCTCCAGAGAGTCAGTGTGTTGAGCAGTGCTGTGTGTTGTGTTATGTTTCAGTGAGAGGAGAGAGCAGAAATCCAGACTCCCCAGTGTCTCCCAGTGTGTCTGTGCTGAGACTGGTGCTGCTGGGGAGGACTGGGGCTGGGAGGAGTGCAGCAGGTAACACCATCCTGGGCAGAAAGGAGTTTGGGGCCCAGGCCAGCCCCTCTGCAGTGACCCAGAGGAGTAAGAGGAGAGAGGGGAATGTGTGTGGGAGACAGCTGGTGCTGGTGGACACTGCTGACTGGTTCTGTCCTGGACTCTCTCTGGAGGAGATGAGACAGGATGCGGGGCTCTGTGTCCGTCTGTCTGCCCCGGGACCCCATGCCTTCCTCCTGGTCATACCAGTGGAACCCTCCAAGGGGGAGGAGAGAGGGGTGCTGGAGAGAATAGAGGAGATGTTTGGGGAGGGTTGTTGGGGACACACTGTGATTCTATTCACCCATGATGATGGCCTGAAAGAGCAGAGCATTGAGGAGTTTCTCCAAGCAGGGAGTCAGGACCTCCAGCAACTTGTAGAGAAATGTGAGAGAAGGTACCATGTCCTCAACATTAAGGACAGGGCCCATGGCTCTCCGGTCCCAGAGCTGCTAGAGCAGGTAGAGAAAGTGGTGGCAGGAAACAGAGGGAGATTCTACAGCAGTCAGACCTACCAGGAGGCAGAGACCCAGGTTAGAGAGATGGAGGGAAAGATCCAGAGGTTGAACATGGAGAGGAAACAAAGGGAGGAGAGGGAGATGAGAGAGAGGTTTGAGAAGGAGCTGCAGAAGAAAGATGGAGTAATCCAGAAGCTCAAGAGAGATATCAGAATTCTCAGTGAACGAATAACTGAACTGGAGAGACAGTTGAAAGAAGAGAGGGATGAGGAGAAGAAGAGAGAGCTGGAGAGTGAGCTGAAGAGGGAGTCTGACAGGAGGGAGGAGATGGAGAGAAATCTGGAGAGATTGAAAGAGAAGAGAGAGAATGAGAGGAGGGAGATGGAGAGACACAGACAGGAGATAGAGAAGATGATGGAGAACTATGAAGGAGAGGCCAGAGTTGAAGCAGAGAGAAACCTGATGAAGATAGTCCTACCTGAGTTACAGAGGAACATAATGATCTCACAGACAAAGATGCAGAGGGAGTTCAGCAGACAGATGGAGGAGAAGGATAGACAGATGATGGAGAAGAATAGACAGGTGAAGGAGAAGGATGGAGAAATGGAGAGACTGAGACAGAACTTGAAAGAGGTCAGTGAAATTCACTCAGTGTTGGAGGAGAGACTGCTGCGAGAGGGGAGAGGTCAGAGGGCACTGATACGAGTGTTGGGCTGGGTCACGAGAAACTCATCAAGTTGGCTTCTCCACAATCTGATATGATTCTCCATTAACGTCTATGTGTAGAACCAGTTTAGATCTACTGCCCTGTGATGAGTGGTATGGTGGATGTAGGGAAAACAGGTCAGAATAATGTCTGGTCCTGTCTACTGTGTCTAGAGAAGGAGGGGGAGGGAGGTCTGTAAGGATCTTGATGAGATTTAGGCCAGAATTTTAAACCAAAGTAGATTATTGAGTTCCTCTGTCCATTGTCTGTGTTCTTTTGCCCATCTTAATCTTTTATTTTTATTGGCCAGCCTGAGATATGGATTTTTCTTTGCAACTCTGCCTAGAAGGCCAGCATCCCGGAGTTGCCTCTTCACTGTTGACGTTGAGACTGGTGTTTTGCGGGTACTATTTAATGAAGCTGACAGTTGAGGACTTGTGAGGCGTCTGTTTCTAAAACTAGACACTCTAATGTACTTGTCCTCTTGCTCGGTGGTGCACCGGGGCCTCCCACTCCTCTTTCTATTCTGGTTAGAGACAGTTTGCGCTGTTCTGTGAAGGGAGTAGTACACGGCGTTGTACAAGATGGAATAGCCTTCATTTCTCAGAACAAGAATAGACTGATGAGTTTCAGAAGAAAGTTATTTGTTTCTGGCCATTTTGAGCCTGTAATTGAACCCACAAATGCTGATGCTCCAGATACTAAACTAGTCTAAAGAAGGCCAGTTTTATTGCTCCTTTATTCAGCATAACAGTTTTCAGCTGTGCTAACATAATTGCAAAATTGCCATCAGTGTTTGGACATTTTTTGTCTGGGATGATTCTCTACAGTACAGAGCTGAGCTATCAACAGTGAGCTGGTCTAACAGCTGGTCTCTCTCTTTACCTGACACACCACCACTACCACTACCACTACCACCACTACCACTACTCCTCCTCTAGAAGACCAGAGGAAGTGATGGAGCATCAGTCTGAATGTAAATACAGTTGAGGATTTAAAGAGATGCAGTAACCTCCTTTAACCAGAAGATGTCTCTGTTACACCACCAGAGGAACAGGAAGAACCATGAAGAGTATAGTCGCAGCAGTAGTCCATTCAACACTTGATTCCAACCCCTTTTGATTTGATACCCAAAAAGACACAGAGAAATACGAGTATTATATTGTTTGTTTTACTATATAGAAAGTGGTTTGCTGCTTTCTATCAGATACTGTATATGTACAGTTGAAGTCGGAAGTTTACATACACCTTGGCCAAATACATTTAAACTCAGTTTTTTACAATTCATGACATTTAATCATAATAAAAATTCCTTGTTTTAGGTCAGTTAGGATCACCGCTTTATTTTATGAATGTGAAATGTCAGAATAATAGTAGAGAGAATGATTTATTTCAGCTTATATTTATTTCATCACATTCCCAGTGGGTCAGAAGTTTACATACACTCAATTAGTATTTGGTAGCATTGCCTTTAAATTGTTTAACTTGGGGCAAACGTTTCGGGTAGCCTTCCACAAGCTTCCCACAATAAGTTAGGTGAATTTTGGCCCATTCCTCTGGTGTAACTGAGTCAGGTTTGTAGGCCTCCTTGCTTGCACATGCCTTTCCAGTTCTGCACACAAATGGTCTATAGGGTTGAGGTCAGGGCTTTGTGATGGCCACTCCAATACCTTGACTTTGTTGTCCTTAAGCCATTTTGCCACAACTTTGGAAGTATGCTTGGGGTCATTGTCCTTTTGGAAGACCCATTTGCGACCAAGCTTTAACTTCCTGACTGATGTCTTGAGATGTTGCTTCAATATATCCACATAATTTTCCTTCCTCATGATGCCATCTATTTTGTGAAGTGCACCAGTCCCTCATGCAGCAAAGCACCCCCACAACATGATGCTGCCACCCCCGTGCTTCACGGTTGGGATGGTATTCTTCGGCTTGCAAGCCTCCCCCTTTTTCCTCCAAACATAACAATAATCATTATGGCCAAACAGTTCTATTTTTGTTTCATCAGACCAGATGACATTTCTCCAAAAAGTATGATCTTTGTCCCCATGGGCAGTTGCAAACCGTAGTTTGGCTTTTTTATGGTGGTTTTGGAGCAGTGGCTTCTTCCTTGCTAAGCGGCCTTTCAGGTTATGTCGATATAGGACTCATTTTACTGTGGATATAGATACTTTTGTACCTGTTTCCTCCAGCATCTGCACAAGGTCATTTGCTGTTGTTCTGGGATTGATTTGTTCTTAATCTCAAGGAGACAGAACACGTCTCCTTCCTGAGCGGTATGACAGCTGTCAGGACCCGGTCACGAACTCAGGTCTCCAGTGTGAGAAACAGTCACTTAGCAAACTGAGCCACTAATAGTCGGCAGAACCCAGAAGATGAGGCAGACACAGCAGTAATAGAGACAGTGTTTTAATAACGACAAAAAGAAAGTTCAGGCAAAAAAGGTAATCCACCAAGACAAAAAGGTAAATCCACAAGGAAAGAAGGAACAGCAGAAAAAAATGGTCTCAAAAGATAATCCAAAAAGTAAACGATACCAAAACAGAGTTCCACAAGAGAGTCCAACTGGAGCAACAAACATTCACAGCTTCACTGAGGCTGGGTGCTAACATTCAAACACAGAGCAAAGAACTAAGGAAAACTAAGGGTTTAAATGCATACAAGGGAAACGAGGCACAGGTGCAAATAATATCTTGAAACAAGGGAAAACAAAAGGATCAGACAAAAAAGACACAATGGGGGCCTCTAGTGGCCAAAAACCGGGAAAAACCCGGCCGAATGTTGACAACGGCTGCGTGGTCCCATGGTGTTTATACTTGCGTACTATTGTTTGTACAGATGAATGTGGTACCTTCAGTTGTTTGGAAATTGCTCCCTTGGATGAACCAGACTTGTGGAGGTCTACAAATTGTTTTCTGAGGTCTTGGCTAATTTCTTTTGATTTTCCCATGATGTCAAGCAAAGAGGCACTGAGTTTGAAGGTAGGCCTTGAAATACATCCATAGGTACACCTCCAGTTGACTCAAATTATGTCAATTAGGCTATCAGAAGCTTCTAAAGCCATGACATAATTTTCTGGAATTTTCCAAGCTGTTTAAAGGCACAGTCAACTCAAGTGTATGTAAACTTCTGACCCACTGGAATTGTGATGCAGTGAATTATAAATTTAAAATCTGCCTGTAAACAATTGTTGGAAAAATGACTTGTGTCATGCACAAAGTAGATGTCCTAACCGACTTGCCAAAACTAGTTTGTTAACAAGACATTTGTGGAGTGGTTGAAAAACGAGTTTTAATGACTCCAACATAAGTCTATGTAAATTTCCGACTTCAACTGTAGTGTTTCAGAGTAGGAGTGCTGATCTAGGATCTGTCCATATAATCTTATCAGTATGATCAGCACTCATACTCTGAGATGCTTTGTGGATACGGCCCAGGTACACCAGATGCAGTCTGAATGTGGTGCTGTGGAGTTTGTGAGATGCTGGAGGAACAGAAACAGGAGTCATGGGAGACAAACAAACCGCACAGATGCTTGTTTAAAAGTAAAGAGCCTGTATATTGTCTGCAAAATACAAATAACTTTTCATTTCATTGCCTGTGCGGGAAAATACATGTTTATTTACGTTAGCTTCCTTCCTTCCGGTAAGAAACATTGTCTTCAAGTGGCGACAAAGGCCTGCTTCTGCTGCCTGGAGCCTTGTAGCGTCCAAACATTCACCTCAGAAAGACGTCCTGGTGTCTGGATTAGGCCTACTGACCCCTAATCTCTGATTGCACTACCCACTGTCATGTGGTTAGTAGTGTTAATAAGTTCCCTTAAATAACACAATCCAACATGGCACCCACATAACTAAATCATCCAGGGACCTTCACTCAGATACAGTATTGCATTATTGAGATGAAAAGTCCTTATTCTGTTGATAAAACTGACACAAAACATGATATGATTGAAGTGGATATTGCATGGAGCAGACCTATATTGATGTAATCAAATTATACAACATTCTCAGAATCCCATTCAAACTATGATAACGGTTGTGGTAAATCTGAGGTACAGGTAAATTGCTGATTTTTACATTACAGACAATTTTGATGATAAAGAAAAATAAAATAGAATGAAAACAATACTGTAGCTCTGATGAGTAAGGTAAGTAGGATAGCCTCAGACTGTTGGTTAGTCTATAACCTATTGTGGGGCTCTGCCCTCTTGTAGTCTACTGATATCATCAATCAGAATTGTATTGTATTGCAACCTGGCAACATAGAACAAAGGTGACTTTCAAAGTCAGAAGTTGTGCTTCTAGGTGGGTTTCCTATGTCTTCTCAGTAATAATATCTGACAACATACAAAACTGTCTGTAGGGAGGAGAGGCAGCCGTCCAGCTTCTGTAATGCCTATACACGCTGACTCTGCAGTCTTAGATCTCCCAGACCCAGATTAGGCCTATTCCTGGACTAACACACACTTTCAATGGAGATTCTACATTGAGAATGCTTTTTAATCAATGAGTGGCTTCATCTGTGTTTTGAAGCAACCCTTCCTAAAGAATGTGCTATCAGGCTAACATCAGTGGCAGGTTGAGAAGCTTTAACTAATAAACATTTTCCTGAATGTTTGAGATCGATAGAAAATATGTGCACCTGCACATAGCTACATAATAACCCCCAATATGAAGACAAAAACAAGGTTTTATCTATATTTTAACAATGTTGACATTATTTTAGATACATTTACGAGATCCTTAATTTCACAGACGTGAAATATTATTTGATAGAATTAGGTAGAAATATACACTACCGGTCAAAAGTTTTAGAACACCTACTCATTCAATGGTTTTTCTTTATTTTTTACTATTTTCTACATTGTAGAATAATAGTGAAGACATCAAAACTATGAAATAACACATATGGAATCATGTAGTAAACAAAAAAGTGTTAAACAAATCAAAATATATTTTATATTTGAGATTCTTTAAATAGCCACCTTTTGCCTTGATGACAGCTTTGCACACTCTTGGCATTCTCTCAACCAGCTTCACCTGGAATGCTTTTCCAACAGTCTTGAAGGAGTTCCCACATATGCTGAGCACTTGTTGCCTGCTTTTCCTTCACTTTGTGGTCTGACTCAACCCAAACCATCTCAAATTGGTTGAGGTTGGGGGATTGTGGAGGCCAGGTTATCTGATACAGCACTCCATCACTCTCATTCTTGGTAAAATAGCCCTTACACAGCCTGGAGGTGTGTTGAGTCATTATCCTGTTGAAAAACAAATGATAGTCCCACTAAGCACAAACCAGATGGGAATGGCGTATTGCTACAGAACTCTGTGGTAGCCATGCTGGTTAAGTGTCCCTTGAATTGTAAATACATCACAGACAGTGTCACCAGCAAAGCACCCCCACACCATAACACCTCCTCCTCCATGCTTCACGGTGGGAAATACACATGCGGAGATCGTACTTTCACCCACACCGAGTCTCACAAAGACACGGCGGTTGGAATCAAAAATCTCCAATTTGGACTCCAGACCAAAGGACAAATTTCCACCGGTCTAATGTCCGTTGCTCGTGTTTCTTGGCCCAAGCAAGTCTCTTCTTCTTATTGGTGTCCTTTAGTAGTGTTCAACCATTCAACCATAAAGGCCTGATTCAGGCAGTCTCCTCTGAACAGTTGATGTTGAGATGTGTCTGTTACTTTAACTCTGTGAAGCATTTATTTGGGCTGCAATTTCTGAGTCTGGTAACTCTAATGAACTTATCCTCTGCAGCAGAGGTAACTCTGGGTCTTCCTTTCCTGTGACGGTCCTTATGAGAGCCAGTTTCATCACAGCGCTTGATGGTTTTTGCGACTGCACTTGAAGAAACTTTCAAAGTTATTGAAATGTTCCGTATTGACTGACCTTCATGTCTTAAAAAAATAATGATGGACTGTCTTTTCTCTTTGCTTATTTGAGCTGTTCTTGCCATAATATGGACTTGGTCATTTACCAAATAGGGCTATCTTGTGTATACCCCCCTACCTTGTCACAACACAAATGATTGGCTCAAAACATTCCACAAATTAACTTTTAACAAGGCACACCTGTTAATTGAAATGCATTCCAGGTGACTATCTCATGAAGCTGGTTGAGAGAATGCCAAGAGTGTGCAAAGCTGTCATCAAGGCAACAGGTGGCTATTTGAAGAATCTCAAATATAAAATATATTTTGATTTGTTTAACACTTTTTTTGTTACTACATGATTCCATATGTTATTTCATAGTTTTGATGTCTTCACTATTATTCTACAATGTAGAAATTTGTAAAAATAAAGAAAAATCCTTGAATGAATAGGTGTTCTAAAACTTTTGACCGGAAGTGTACATTTTCAAAATACTATAAAGAGAAACCACTTGTTTGTGCAGCAAAGCCTTGACTTCCCATTTTATAATAACTCACACCCCTTCCTCCCTGTGGCTTTGTCTATCTGGCTGGTAAAACAGTCTTTCTCTCTCCATCTGAATGAGTAGCACTGTAGTGTATATGAGTCAGATTGTATTTGTTAGCATATGGCTCTTAAAAAGTATTCTGACTGAATTGAACTACGATTCCCAGGCGCCTTTATTTCAAGTGAGACATTCTAGTTGTCCAGGGTTCCAGCCGTATAATTAGAATATTAGAATGACTTCTTAATCGATCGATCGCTATTATTCTATAGTTCCAGCTTTGTGCAACCTGTTGCATAATGGCTTTCACCCTCTCCTTCTTCCCTCTCCCCCTATCGTTGTCCTCTTTCTCTGTCTCCTTCTATCATTCTCTTCCTTTCTCCATCAGTCTTTCCCTCTCCTTTCCCCCCTCCTCTATCTCTCTGTCCCTTTCATTTTCTCTCTCTGTCTGCCAAATCCTCCCTTGTTCTTCATTTATATATACACATAAATATGTTGAACCGGCAACATGAATGGGTTGTAGTGAACACTCACTCTGTCTGCTAGTCAGCCAGCTGCAGATTGGGACATCAGAGCCTAGGTAGCACACACACACACGCAGACACATATACACACACACACACACACACTGACGTGTCCACTCACAGTGCCTGTCCTTGTGTCTCCTAGTATATTATTGACTCACCAGTATCTTATCCATACAGAGTACCAGACTTCTTCAACCTTTGTTAGTTAGTTTACATAGTGTACATATTCATTTACTGATTCCCTCCCTCCCACAAATACACAACACAAGCAACATACCTCCCACACTGACTCCCCCACACCATATCCACCCTCACTCCTGTATTATATCACTGGTTGTCTCAAATCACTCCCTATTTCCCCATAGGTAGTGCACTACGTAGGCAATAGGGTTCCATTTCAGACCCAGTCTGTCACTGTTATATTCCCCCCACACTCCTGTATATAATGTCCCTGTTATAGTGGAACACTCTCACTCTGCACAAGAAGAATATAGGGCAAATCTGAAATCACACTCTATTCTCTATAAAATGCACTACTTTTGGCAAGAGCACTATGTAGGGAATAGGGTGCCATTTTGGACACAGGCTTAATAATAGTCATAACAACACTAAACGTAACTCTACACAAGCCCCTCCCCCTCTGTGAATCAGAGGCAGGCTTTATCATGTAGCCCAGCATTCTGATAGGCGCATTCGTTTGAGGGACGGGCTGTGGCGCTCTTCCTGATTGGACACCGGGCGTAGCAGGAAGTTGTCGTTTCCGCGGTGATCCTCGCGATCACTGCTGTCGTACGAGCTGCCACAGCTGGATAGGCTGTCGCCAGGAGACTGCCCTGCCTCTGCCGGGCCCTGATTTGTTGGGTAGCCATGGGACACGCCCCCCATCCCTCCGCTGACAAATCCAATGCCTCGATCTCTGGGCGGGGAGGTGGGCTCTGACTTGATGTAGAGGTTCTGATGGACATTCTGGAGGTTAAGGTTGGAGTTCTGACAAAGGTTTCTGACAGAGGAGAGGAGAGATAGTGATTAGAAAGAGGGGGAGTAAACAGACAGACAGACAGACAGACAGACAGACACCCTTACCCCATGTGTCCTAGTGCTGAGTGCTGTATATTCTGTAGCGGTTGTTGCTGCCAGCCTGTTACTGATCCCAGGTGGAGAGATCCTGATCTGTTACCAAACCCTGACAGGTCACCCAGAGAGTACTCTACAGAGGAAGGGATAGAGAGGGGTGACGACGACAAAAGTTGGGCAAATCTGAAATGACTTCTTCCTATTCCCTATAAGAGCGCTACTTTTGGTCAGAGATGGTCTGAGGAGCTGAGGTCACTGTCCAGAAGAGATTAGATGAGTTTATTAGTCACATACACAGGGTTGCAAATGTAATTGCAGGGTACAGTGAAACTCAAATGTCCCAGAGGGAATTTCC
Organism: Brachymystax lenok tsinlingensis; assembly: GCA_030435695.1. Classification (NCBI taxonomy): domain Eukaryota; kingdom Metazoa; phylum Chordata; class Actinopteri; order Salmoniformes; family Salmonidae; genus Brachymystax; species Brachymystax lenok. The sequence goes on from CM059815.1 coordinate 26,865,718, forward strand.
ATAAGAGGAGCAGCAAAGGGGGAAGTGAGAAGTGAATGAAACAATAATACAAATAATAACACATATTTACAGAAGACGGAGTGGTAGAAGACGGAGTGGTAGAAGACGGAGTGGTAGAAGAGGGAGTGGTAGAAGACGGAGTGCCTACCTGTGCCATATGAGGTGCAGATGGCAGAGGGGTACCCTACCATACCCTGCCCGGGCAGAGTAGGTGTTGCTATGGAGATCACGGGGGTAGCCAATGTCTGGGCAGACTGGGAGTGGTTTGTTCTCTGGTTCTGAAACAACTAAATAATAAACTAACATTAGTAGACTTGTAGCTAAAAGGATTTGGGTCTATGGTCATTCTAGACATAAACAGACATTCAGCATAGCAACTCCACATTGTCCGTCTGTGTGATATCACACTACTTACCAGCATCATGTCAAAATCCTCACACTGGCAGCATGAAAAACAATACAACTTATATTAGAGTACGGAGGGGGTTCGAGTCAGAGGAACTGTGTAGGAGTCAGGAAGTTTCTAACTGTCTCAGAGGAGAGGGAGGGAGGAATAGACAGAGACGGAGAAAGAGGAGATCACTCACGATGGAGGGCATGTTGTTCTTGTTGCCAGGGGGTAGCAGTGTGCGGAGGTCCGGCATGCGGTTACCACTCAGGGTCATGGAGTTCATCGGGGGCGAAGTCTGAATGCCTTTGGCCATGCCTCCAGGAGACAGCAGCCCCGGGGAGGTACGGTGTTTACCATAGTTACCGCTACCTAGGAGACGGATGGACAGGATAATACTGTATGTTTTTCTTGTTTAACCTGGGAGGTCACATTGAAACTGGAATCATAATAGGCCTAATAAAATATTCAGTACCAGTCAAAAGTTTCTCTATTTTTACTATTTTCTACATTGTAGAATTATAATGAAGTCATCAAAACTATGAAATAACACATATGGAATCATGTAGTAACCAAATCAAAATATATTTTATATTTGAGATCCTTTAAAGTAGCCACCCTTTGCCATATGTGTTATTTCATAGTTTTGATGTCTTCACTATTATTCTACAATGTAGAAAATAGTAAAAAATAAAGAAAAACCCTAGAATGAGTAGGTGTGTCCAAACTTTTGACTGGTACTGTACATTACGAATGCATCAGACATTAGAAAAGACTGCATGTAAAGTAAATAGCATAGTTAACTCACCAGCGTTGGATACGGTGTTAGACAGCTCTGAACCCATCATCCCTCCTGAGTTTCCAGCACTGGGGGGTTGGTGTGTGTGTTGGGGTCCAGGTGACATGCTGCTCCTCTGCAGGCCAGGGTGTGTGTGGGAAAGGGGCAGAAGATTGTGGTTACACAAGGATCCCCCCGCCCCGGGGTGAGAGTATAGTAGTCCACTGTTGTTTTGGCCCTGGATGGAGCCAACCATGTCGTAGTTAGGCGGGGGGAGAGCCTGCTGGACAGAGACAGACACCAGGGTTAGCAAGGCAAATGGAGAAGTGGAACAGGCATGAGTGGACACACACACAGGTCCAGTTGTACTTACACAGAGTCTTTGTCTGCTGATCAGGAGGTCAATGTCTTCATTGATCTTGCGGTATTTGTCCTCTGACTCGGGGCTCTGACCAGCAGAGTAGTCTGCCTCGATGTCGGGACTGTCACAACCATTTAGACCCTTCTTACGCAGAGTCTGAGAGAGACAGACACACAGAGAGAGAGAGAGAGAGAGAGAGAGAGAGAGAGAGAGAGAGAGAGAGAGAGAGAGAGAGAGAGAGAGAGAGAGAGAGAGAGAGAGAGAGAGAGAGAGAGAGAGAGAGAGAGAGAGAGAGAGAGAGAGAGAGAGAGAGAGAGAGAGAGAGAGAGAGAGAGAGAGAGAGAGAGAGAGAGAGAGAGAGAGAGAGAGAGAGAGAGAGAGAACACACACAAGGTTGATGATACTCTCCAAATGGTTTGAGAGTCTGTTACTGCTACTTCTACTAAAGCATAGTCAGTGAATAAAGCCCAACAGTTATTCTAAAGGCCACATGGGCATGGCAGACCCCTGAAAAGTTGCAGTCTTCTTTTCTACCACCAAGAGGCGCTATTGGAGCAGAAATAACATCCTCAAAAGACCCCCTGGCAGATAGATACTCTAACTGAACACCAGTATGAGAGGAGAGGGAGGGTAGACATAGTGACAGAGAAAGAAAGTATTGATAATAGAGGGAGAGAGGGTGGTAGACATAGATTCAGAGAGATGAGAGTAGAAAAGAGGGGGGGAGAGAGAGGGAGTGTAGATTGGAGGGGAGAGAGTAGGCCTCTTATCACTGCTGATATTGCCACTGGAGCTGTGATGCTTTCCCCTAGTGTGTGTGTGTGTGTGTGTGTGTGTGTGTGTGTGCACGCATCTTAAGACGATGTTTGCTGTTTGGCTCAACTCTGTTCTGTCTCAGCACTTTACAGCCTATCACTACAGCTCTCTCTCTCACACACACACACACACACACACACACACACACACACACACACACACACACACACACACACACACACACACAGGCCCAGCACAGCACAGCTATGCCACTCATCCCAGCCATGCCCACCTGTCACTGGCCGAGCCCAGGTTTAGCAGCCCTGTGTCTGAGGGATGTCCGTAGAAGGCTATTTTCTTTTTACCTCTGTGGCACCCAGAGCACCCCTCGTTTCCAGTCCCCACCCACCATCCCTCTCACCCCCACTACCCTTCTCTCTCTCTCTCTCTCTCTCTCTCTCTCTCATGCCCACTCCCTCCATCTCCACCCCACAATCACACCATCCATGTCCATGACTGACAAAGAGCATAACAGCAACACAACAACAAAATGACAGTAGACATGAAAAGGAAGAACGTGAAGAACTCTTACACTTTATTTCAGAATACATGACTCTCCAAACCCTGGCCTACACAGCCCTAAACAGAGCCCTGGCCTACACAGCCCGCAACAGAGCCCTGGCCTACACAGCCCGCAACAGAGCCCTGGCCTACACAGCCCGCAACAGAGCCCTGGCCTACACAGCCCGCAACAGAGCCCTGGCCTACACAGAGCCCTGGGCTACACAGCCCGACACAGAGCCCTGGCCTACACAGATCCCTGGCCTACACCGCCCTACACAAAGCCCTGGCTTACACAGATCCCTGGCCTACACCGCCCTACACAGAGCCCTGGCTTACACAGGCCTACACAGAGCCTTGGACTACACAGCCCTAAACAGAAGCCCTGGCCTACACAGCCCTATACAGAGCCCTGGCCTACACAGGCCTACACAGAGCCTTGGACTACACAGCCCTAAACAGAAGCCCTGGCCTACACAGCCCTATACAGAGCCCTGGCCTACACAGGCCTACACAGAGCCTTGGACTACACAGCCCTAAACAGAAGCCCTGGCCTACACAGCCCTATACAGAGCCCTGGCCTACACAGCGGTGTGTGTGTGTGTGTGTGTGTGTGTGTGTGTGTGTGTGTGTGTGTGTGTGTGTGTGTGTGTGTGTGTGTGTGTGTGTGTGTGTGTGTGTGTGTGTGTGTGTGTGTGTGTGTGTGTGTGAAGACAGCAGCTGGTTGAGTGGGCAGCTGACTGAATGTGCTCAGTGCAGAACACAACTGAGAGAAAGAGGGAGAGAGAAAGAGAAAGAGGGGAGTGAATTAGAAAGAGAGAGAGAGAAAGATGGAGAGAAAGAATGAGATAGAGACAAAGGAAGCCACAAAATAAGAGAGGATAGGTCAGAGAGAGAGAGCATTGAACCCCCATATCTCCATTCCAAGCCCCCCTCAACTGTCTACAATCTCTCTCTCAGTTGTCTCTTCTACTCCTTGTTGTTCTGGTCTGGTCTTCTAACCACTTCCAGATCAATTAGAGTGTGTGTGTGTGTGTTGGCTTTACAAGGGCACAGAGTGCGAGGCAGCAGCTCCTCTCCATATGCCAAGGGACATGACGTGCACCTCTCACATCTCACCTCTCCTGCCCTAACAGGCGGACATTTCTACCACACACACACACACACACACACACACACACACACACACACACACACACACACACACACACACACACACACACACACAGACAAAGTATGTAGTCGTGTGGAGAAAAATAATGAAATCAATTCCAGTGGTGATGCATGATGCATTGTGAAGTGGAAATGTCTAGGACAACAACGGCTTAGCTACGAAGTGGTAGGCCACACAAGCAGAACGGGACCACGAGTGCTGCAGCACGTAGCGCGTAAAAATTGCCTGTCCTCGGTTGCAACACTCACTACCGAGTTCAAAACTGCTTCTATAAGCAATGTCATTACAAGAACTGTTCGTCAGGAGCTTCATGAAATTAGTTTCCATCGCCGAGCAGCCGCACACAAGCCTAACATCACCATGTGCAATGCCAAGCGTTGGCTGGAGTGATGTAAAGCTCGCCACCATTGGACTCTGGAGCAGTGGAAATGCGTTCTCTGGAGTCATGAATCACGCTTCAAAATCTGGCAGGCCGACGGACAAATCTGGGTTTGGCGGATGCCAGAAAAACGCTGCCTGCCCGAATGCATAGTTCCAACTGTAAAGTTAGGTGGATGAGGAATAATGTCTGGGGCTGTGTTTAGCCTAGGGGCGGCAGGTAGCCTAGTGGTTAGAGCGTTGGACTTGTAACTGGAGGGTTGCAAGTTTGAATCCCCGAGCTGACAAGGAAAAAATCTGTCGTTCTGCCCCTGAACAAGGCAGTTAACCCATTGTTCCCCGGGCGCCGAAGACGTGGAAGTCGATTAAGGCAGCCCCCCACACCTCTCTGATTCAGAGGGGTTGGGTTAAATGCGGAAGACACATTTCGGTTGAAGGCATTCGGTTGTACAACTGACTAATAATGGTGACTTTGACTTTGTTTAATGGTTCGGGCTAGGCCTCTTAGTTCCAGTGAAGGGAAATCTTAACTTAATTTAGTGTGTTCCCTCAAACCACTACTCCACTATCACATACTTACAACACAACTGTTCTTCCAACTTTGTGTCAACAGTTTGGGGAAGGTCCTTTCCTGTTTCAGCATGACAATGCCTCTATGCACAAAGCAATGTCCATACAGAAATGGTTTGTCGAGATTGGTGCAAAGTACAGAGGGATCCTTGATGAAAACCTGCTCCAGAGCGCTCAGGACCTTAGACTGGGACGAAGGTTCACCTTCCAACAGGACAACGACCCTAAGCACACAGCCAAGACAATGCAGGAGTGGCTTTGGGACAAACCTCTGAATGTCCTTGAGTGGCCCAGCCAGAGCCCGGACATCTCTGGAGACCTGAAAATAGTTGTGCAGCAACGCTCCCCATCCAACCGGACAGAGCTTGAGAGGATCTGCAGAGAAGAAAAGGAGAAACTTCCCAAATCCAGGTGTGCCAAGCTTGTAGCGTCATACCAAAGGAGGCTGTAATCGCTGCCAAAGGTGCTTCAACACAGTACTAAGTAAAGGGTCTGAATACTTAAGTAAATATAATATTTTATTTATACTTTTTTTAATACTTTTGCCTACATTTCTAAAAACCTGTTTTTGCTTTGTCACTATGGGGTATTGTGTGTAGACTGAGAAGGGGGAAAAACTATTTAATCAATTTTAGAATAAGGCTGTAACGTAACAAAATGTGGAAAAAGTCAAGGGGTCTGAATACTTTTCGAATGCCCTGTACATGCCAATATCTTCGCCACACACCCCTCCCATTTTTCTTGTCTGAACATTTAAAACTTCAAGACACATTATCTTCAGACATATTATAGATGCTTTTCACTGACAGCCACAACTCAATAATCAGCTAGGTCTCTGACCACGCGCGCTGTCCAGATTGTGGGCTTCCCAACTAGGCATACAGGCCTACACGTTTGTGATTTGAAACAATCCACAGCTTTAAAATAAGTTAATGATGCTCTGTGGCTATGCTCTGTGGTGAAGTATTTCAAATTATATTATTTATTTCTGTATAGACTGGAGTAATTAGGCCTACATAATTTTGGCAAATTTATTTCAATTTACTTTAGGCTGCAGTGACTACTGTTACGTCATGTCCTATGTTTAGGCTACTCATCACATTAGGAATTGTATTTTATTGTTTGCCTGCAAATACATTATTACAAAGGGGATATTTTTACCTCCCAGTCAGTCTACCAAAACACACACGCACACACACACACACACACACACAAACTCATAGGCACACACACTCATATGCACATCCCACCGAGGCTATTCTTAGCAGCAACATTCTATTTTTAGCCTGCTGCCGGTTTCCAAATGTTGAACAGGGAGAGATTGGTTCCACAAAGAGAGCTGGAGTTCCACTGGGCCTGTGTGTGTGTGTTCTAATTGATGAGCCTTACTGAGAGCTTCAGCTGTTTTCAATCTACAACACAGACACACACCACAGAATGGAGTGAAATAGGGTTAGTAGAAGAGGGGTGAGGAATGCAGAAGTTCTGAGAGTTATAAATAGCCATTGTCCTGGGCCTCCTGCACCAAATACAACAAGCGCTCAAATACAGCACACTGCGTGAGAACACACACACGCGCCCCAACACACACGCGTACACACGCGTACACACACACACACACCTCGTTATGGAAAGAAAACAGCCCAGACAAAGGAGTGTCTCTTCTGCTCCATTCCTGTCAGGAAGATAGTTCAACGGCTCACAGGGTTTTACAGCTAGGTCGTCTTTGACCATGTTTATCAATACAGAGACAGGGACTATGTGCGATGCTGAAAAATATACAGGTATGTTGTTATAGAGGAGGACCAGCTCTTAGGAAAGTGATTACTAATTTATGAAGCACAGAACACCCTCCAGAAAACTTACTGAGTTGGGATTATTTTTGTAATAAAAAAATAAAAAAATCTGTCAAGATTGTTGAGCACTGTTTCTGTGGTGTAAACCAAGTGAATTAGGTAAACAGCACATGTGCAGGTAAAAACATTTAAAGGAACCAACAACACACACACCTCATAGCAGAGGTAGGCACTGGCAGTCACAATAACTTTATCATCTCTGTGGTAAAGGGGTTCAGAGCTGTGGGGGAAACCAGTCAGTTACAATGACTGGTAATGTCAATACTGAACTAACCAAAAACAGTGGAGGTAGAGAGATGGAGGGATGGGGAAAGAAGGGGAAAATGAGAGAGAAAGGAAGAGAGAGGCTGATACTGATAGATACCAAGACTGAACACACCGAATCTGGAAGGAAATACATAGCGAGAGAAGGGGATGGAGAGAGGGAGAGATAGAAAGGCTTGCATGTGAGAGGGGAGAGAGATAGGGGTGGCAGGTAGCCTAGTGGTTAGAGCGTTGGACCAGTAACCGAAAGGTTGCTGGATAAATCCCCGAGCTGACAAGGAAAGAATCTGTCATTCTGCCCCTGAACAAGGCAGTTAACCCACTATTCCCCGGTAGGCTGTCATTGTAAATAAGAATTTGTTTTTAACTGACTTGCCTTGTTAAATAAAGGTTAAAAAAATTGAGTGAGAGAAGGAGAGATAGAAAGGCTTGCATGTGAGAGAGGAGAAGGAAAGTGACAGAGGAGTAAAATACCCATCATCATTGATCTGTCTTCCAGAAGACACCTACACACTAGGGGTCAGCGAGAGAAGAGGAGAAGAGAATACATTTGTTGAGAGGGATTAGGAAGAGCATATTGAGATTATAGTAATGAGTGTGATGGGATTACAGTAGATTAACATAGATTATATGCTGCTGCTGGCTGACCGACCAAGAAGTGGGACAGGTGGAGAGGGACATCAGCTATCAGGCCAAAACCACCCCCTTATGGACCTCTGACATACAGTATCAACCACATGACCACCAGACTCATTTTAAATGTGGAATATTTGAGCTGTGCTTGATTGATTTAGTTTGCCTGGTTTACAATGGAACCAATGGAATATTCCAAATACTGGGCTGCATATCTCACTTTCCCCATTCCCACACAGAAACATCCCCTACCCCCTCTGCACTCTACCAAACTCAGCCCGTTTCCCCACTACTCCCAATGGGAGGCTCATGGCCTGTGTTGGAACACACATCTTTCACTGGAAGACCATAAACACTGTCCTCCAAGCCACTACAGATTCCTGTCAGCAATCCAGAGACTAAATCCAACGCACCTGTCGTTTGAACTTTCATCCCTAACCCCTGACCCCTGACCTCGGTCACATGGACCATGGTCCGATGGGTGGCCCTGGAGAGGGTTGAATGGGGACGTTGGACATGTGTGTGTGAGGAGACACCAGACTTGTTCTCCTAACCCCATTGCATAACTCCAGGCTGGCTGACTGAGACTCAGCCATGCACACGTTAGCCTCCCTGAACTCTAAGTCCTGAGCCAAACACACACACGCATGGATCTGAGTAGTGTGTGTCACAAAACACACAACAACAGCAGCACACTAGCTCTATTGCACCAGCTCTATTACACTAGCTCTATTGCACTAGCTCTATTGCACCAGCTCTATTGCACCAGCTCTATTGCACCAGCTCTATTGCACCAGCTCTATTGCACCAGCTCTATTGCACCAGCTCTATTACACCAGCTCTATTACACTAGCTCTATTGCACCAGCTCTATTACACTAGCTCTATTGCACCAGCTCTATTACACCAGCTCTATTGCACCAGCTCTATTACACCAGCTCTATTACACTAGCTCTATTGCACTAGCTCTATTGCACTAGCTGTTCATTCAACCAACTGAAGTTTTGACTTGTAACCAGTCCTTATGGGCCTGAGCTTTTTAATCAGTCTTCGACCAGTGAAGCCATGTTGGTGAACTAGTCTGCAATACAGTGTGTGGGACTCACTTCCACAATGTCGGAGTTAGTCCTGCTCTCGTGAGGTTCGTTGTACTCTGTGTATTTGAGCAGGACCTTGTCCATGTCAGTGCTGGCATACTGGAACAATTTATTGGTGCTGTTGAAGATGATGAGGGCGATCTCACAGTCACACAGGACACTCAGCTCATACGCCTTCTTCATCAGGCCAAACTTCCGCTTGGTGAATGTCACCTGGAGAGGGAGAGAGAGAGTGTGAGGGAGAGAGGGAGAGGAAAAGAGAGAGAGAGGAAAAGAGAGGGGAAGAGAGAGGGAGAGAATGTACATTGTATACTGTAAGTGAACTGTTGCATGTACGTATGTTGGCCTGCGTGTTGACGCATATGTAAGGTATGTATGCACATATGTAAGGTAGGTACACACGTATGTACATATGTACGGTAGGTATGTACGTATGTAAGGTAGGTACGTATGTAAGTTATGTATGTACGTATGTAAGGTATGTACGTACAGTTGAAGTCAGAAGTTTACATACACTTATGTTGGAGTCATTAAAACTCATTTTTCAACCACTCCACAGATTTCTTGTTAACCAACTTGCCAAAACTATAGTTTATCTGCTTTGTGCATGACACAAGTCATTTTTCCAACAATTGTTTACAGACAGATTATTTCGCCTATAATTCACTGTATCACAATTCCAGTGGGTCAGAGGTTTACATACACTAAGTTGACTGTGCCTTTAAACAGCTTGGAAAATTCCAGAAAATGATGTCATGACTTTAGAAGCTTCTGATAGGCTACTTGACATAACTTGAGTCAATTGGAGGTATACCTGTGGATGTATTTCAAGGCCTACCTTAAAACTCAGTACCTCTTCGGTTGACATCATGGGAAAATCAAAAGAAATCAGCCAAGACCTCAGAAAAACTATTGTAGACCTCCACAAGTCTGGTTCATCCTTGGGAGCAATCCCTGGTCTGATGAAACAAAAATAGAACTGTTTGGCCATAATGACCATTGCTAAGTTTGGAGGAAAAAGGGGGAGGCTTGCAAGTCGAAAAAAGAACATCCCAATCGTGAAGCACGGGGGTGGCAGCATCATGTTGTGGGGGTGCTTTGCTGCAGGAGGGACTGGTGCACTTCACAAAATAAATGGCATCATGAGGGAGGAAAATTATGTGGTTATATTGAAGCAACATCTCAAGACATGAAGTTAAAGTTTGGTTGCAAATGGGTCTTCCAAATGGACAATGACCCCAAGCATACTTCCAAAGTTGTGGCAAAATGGCTTAAGGACAACAAAGTCAAGGTATTGGAGTGGCCATCACAAAGCCCTGACCTCAATCCCATTGAAAATGTGTGGGCAGAACTGAAAAAGTGTGTGCGAGCAAGGAGACCTACAAAACTGACTCAGTTACACCAGCTCTGTCAGGAGGAATGGGCCAAAATTCACCCAACTTATTGTGGGAAGCTTGTGGAAGGCTACCCGAAACGTTTGACCCAAGTTAAACAATTTAAACGCAATGCTACCAAATACTAATTGAGTGTTTGTAAACTTCTGACCCACTGGGAATGTGATGAAAGAAATAAAAGCTGAAATAAACAATTTTCTCTACTATTATTCTGACATTTCACATTCTTAAAATAAAGTGGTGATCCTAACTGACCCAAGACAGGGAATTTCTACTAGGATTATATGTCAAGAATTGTGAAAAACTGAGTTTAAATGTATTTGGCTAAGGTGTATGTAAACCTCCGACTTCAACTGTATGTATGTAAGGTATGTATGTACATATGTAAGGTATATATGTATGTATGTGTGTACATATGTAAGGTATGTATATACGTATGTTTTATTTATTTATTTATTTTACCTTTATTTAACTAGGCAAGTCAGTTAAGAACAAATTCTTATTTTCAATGACGGCCTAGGAACAGTGGGTTAACTGCCTTGTTCAGGGGCAGAGCGACAGATTTTTACCTTGTCAGCTCGGGGATTTGACCTTGCAACCTTGTAAGGTCGGTACGTATGTACATATGTAAAGTATGTATGTATGTATGTAAGGTAGGTATGTATGTATGTATGTATGTAAGGTATGTATGTACATATGTAAGTGTGTATGGTATGTATATATGTATGTATGTATGTATGTATGTATGTATGTATGTATGTATGTAAGTGTGCTCTTGCACTCTGATGTTGCCTTCTAAACCCCCCTGAGGGGAATACTAAAACTGAGAGACAAACAGACAAGACTGTAACAGTCATGTTAACATTTAGATATAATCTAATTATGGAGGCTGGCGCCCTTGGCCATTACTGCTTAACTTGAACCTGACTGTAATTCACTATCACATTAGGATACATAGAGATGGGCACAGCACCACTGTCTCTATTACAATGTCACAATCAGAACACTGGGGAAGAAATGTGAGGCTGGTCACTGTATGGATAACCACACACACACGTGTGCTCGCAAGCAAGGACCCTTAACACACACACACACACACACAGAGAACAGGGAGGTCATCCCAGCTCTAGGGGTTAGGAAGCACATGTTAGTGCATTTCCTGTCATAACAGGAAGAGAGGAACCACTGCCCCACTACACACACACATACTCCACCTAGTTGTCTGCAGGTGTGGGAGTGTTGGGGCTTGTATGTGTGTGTGACCATTATTCTGAGAAAGTTCAGTGTTCATTTACCTGTCTGTTACGTTCATCCATAATCCGTGCTATCTGGATCTTTTTCCTCCCCATCTTATCTCCTTCTCTCTCTCTCCTATCCCCAAAGTCCTGTTCTTCTTCTCTCTCTCTCCTATCCCCAAAGTCCTGTTCTTCTTCTCTCTCTCTCCTATCCCCAAAGTCCTGCTCTTCTTCTCTCTCTCTCCTATCCCCAAAGTCCTGTTCTTCTTCTCTCTCTCTCCTATCCCAAAAGTCCTGCTCTTCTTCTCTTTTCTTCCAAATCCTCACAGCAGTATTCGCTTGATTCTTCTTCTCTAAATTCCTCTGGCATTCACTCCTTAAAGAGACAGAGAGAGAGAAATCAGTTAAAACGCCATCAAACACACACAGTAGTCCTTGTGGAGCAGTCATAGAGAATGGTTCAACTATGTTTGTGTATAAGTAAAGAGATGATCATTCCCCAGGTTGACCTGAGAGAGGAGAATCACTCACTGATTAAGACTTACAGCTCATCTCTACCACACAACTCAGTTCAAAACACCACATCTCATTCATTACCAGAGAGATGGCATTTGCTTCCCCCTGAAGAAATGCAAGATAGAAAAACATGGCACAAGAAAAAATATATATGTTCGCTTCATGCTACAGAATATTATGAGAAATTATATGTTAGTGTTGTTGACTTTACTGTCTGCTATATGATGTCCCAAAACCCTGTTTGCATTTTACATCACATCATATTCTATTAGGATGTTGACATCACATCATATTCTATTAGAATGTTGACATCACATCATATTCTATTAGAATGTTGACATCACATCATATTCTATTAGGATGTTGACATCACATCATATTCTATTAGGATGTTGACATCACATCATAATCTATTAGAATGTTGACATCACATCATATTCTATTAGAATGTTGACATCACATCATATTCTATTAGGATGTTGACATCACATCATAATCTATTAGAATGTTGACATCACATCATATTCTATTAGGATGTTGACATCACATCATATTCTATTAGAATGTTGACATCACATCATAATCTATTAGAATGTTGACATCACATCATATTCTATTAGAATGTTGACATCACATCATATTCTATTAGAATGTTGACATTCACATAATTTCTCCATCCAAAACACATCCAGCACAGTACAAGTCCAGGTGAGGAGTCCTGTTTGTTGTCACCTGTCACCTGTGCCTTGTGTGACTTGGCACAAAGGATCTGAAGGATTCAGTCCACAGCTTATTGTGTAACACTAAGCCACCGCTGGTTACACACACCTAATCGAGCACACCTGAGTTTTTTTACAGGAGGGTCTCAGTGGAGCTCAGACTAAACCAGCAATCCCCCTTCCCTTATCCATAACCCTTGACCTCTAAACTTATCTTGACCCCTACCCTTATCTCTATTATAACCTATTGACATATACATTATAATAACTATTGGGGGAGGAGAGAGAGAGAGAGAGAGAGAGAGAGAGAGAGAGAGAGAGAGAGAGAGAGAGAGAGAGAGAGAGAGAGAGAGAGAGAGAGAGAGAGAGAGAGAGAGAGAGAGAGAGAGAGAGAGAGAGAGAGAGAGAGAGAGAGAGAGAGAGAGAGAGAGAGAGAGAGAGAGAGAGAGAGAGAGAGAGAGAGAGAGAGAGAGAGAGAGAGAGAAACAGTCCAGTATCCTCTGAAGGGAGTGAGTGTGCCATATTCTCTCCTCATCCCTCCGTGTGTTAATCAGGCCTCTCTCATGAGGAAACAGAGAGAATAAATGGAGGGCGATACAGTGTACTTCAAAGGGAAAGTGATATGTAAAACTTCTGTGTGTGTGTGTTGTGTGTGTGTATCCTGCTGTCTCCCTGGCCTATAGGCTCTTTAAGATCCTATTAAGTAGCTAGACACAAGTTGAGCCAACATGGCTTATAGCGTCCACACACACACACACACACACACACACGGTTACCAGCTTACAGTCAGAGGCAGAAGCATGGCTGAAGGAATGTGAGGAGAAAGGGAGGTGGGAGAGAGAGAGAGAAAGAGAGATCACAGGTTTGCCAATGACATGACAACGATTAAGGAGTTGGGTTTTTACTTTACCTTCTATAACGGTATTTGAATGTTTGGTTTGTTAAATGTGATGCGCTGTGTGTAACGTCCATTTTTATAGTTTACTTGACTACTTGAGTCATCTTTCTCTGCTCTCTCTCTCTCCATGCCGCTTTCCACACAGACCTATCCCTGCCCCCTGTCACTCAAGGAGCGCATTTGTTGTTCCTCGACCACGAGACATTTGCGTTCAGTCTGCATGGTCAATACAGCACATGCAACAAAGTTGATGACAATGATGCAGTTTTCACTTTTGCTTCTTAATATAAATACGCTAGCCTTATATAATTACACTAACAGCTAGTTTGTCTTTTCTTAACAAGTTGGGCATACATTTTGTTTTGCCGCTAATGCTAATTGCTAGCTAGCTAATAAATGTACTGAGTCAGAGCAAATGTAATTAGCTATACAGCCTGATAATACTAGTGACAGTATGATGTATTTGAAGGTATGTTTTTGAATAGCTAAATCAGAAACAGACTTGTAACCAGGCTGTCATCAAGCATTTTGCCACACTTGCAATAACATCTGCTAATCATGTGTATGTGACCAATAACATGTGATTTTATCATAACTCCTATCACAACATACAACATACCATCCCTAACCCCTATCCACTATGCGGTGATCTGAGAGGATTTGATAGGTAACGACAGCTCCCCCGTGCCCCAACGTACCATCCCTGACTAGAGGAGAATAGAGCAGATCTGTACAGACTCCCCAGTAGTCTGACCAACAACGGCACATTTTACACACAGCTCTTCTACACAGTATCTGCCAGCACCAGATATAATCAAGCTAGCTAGGACATAATATAGAATCAAAACATGCACCAACATGCCAACCAGGATACATTTAAACTTCTGTGCTCTCATTCAGTCAGACAGTCATGCAGACAGTGAGGCTGTTTCAGGAAACACCATATTACTCTGCTTTGGAGTAAATATAGAACATTCCTTGTCAAGCCATCTCAGCATTCTATCAAATCTGGGAGTTTATATGTGTGTGTTAGTTAGATGTTTTCCCAGCATGTGTGTTCCCTCTAAGAGGACGTGACGTAGACCCTGTAAACCAAACCAGGATGTCGGCAGGTTTCCACCCGATTTCCCCTCGACGTGCACACACACACACAAACACACACACACAGACACAAACTTCATCCTCTAAGAATAGCCTAAATGTAAACCAGCGGTGCTCCAAAAATAAAATAATTTACTTCATACCCCAAACAAAGTGGAGCTGCCTGTATTTAGTTCACACTGAGACAGAGAGACAAACAGACAATAGAACTACAGCACAGTGATGGACCAATGCCATACAGCACAGTCCTCATTTACCCTAACTAACCCCCTTAGCACCCACATTCACAATAATCACAGTACCCCTTCTCTGTCACAAACATAAACACACCATAGCCTTGAAGATGAGTCCTCATTTACCCCCATACTATATGTGCGTGTGTGCGTGTGTGTGTGTGTGTGTGTGTGTGTGTGTGTGTGTGTGTATTCTGGGGCAAGAGAAGGACAGAGAGAAGGACCAGAGCAGAACGGACTGGCCGTAGGGAACTTCAGGCAAATGCCAGATGGTCCATCTTTATCCCAGTGGGCCGGTGTAAATAATGGGTTTTGTGCAGAATGATCATCATGGCTAATAATGGGGGCCTCAAGTAAAGAAATGGGCTGAGGTATTAGAAATGACAGGGTGGATTTTTGGACCAAACACGGACAGCCAGATAGACAGACATATAGACATGGAGTCGGCCAGGCTAGACAGAATGTGTAAGTGTATATTTTGAGGCTGGATGGAGAGAGAGTGAGAGAGAGAAACAGTGGGTGACAGGGTGGCAATGCCCTTGTATATCTTGGCAGGACGATCTACATGCCAGTGTCAGAGGGGCAAGGGTAGGGGGGTAGGTGGGTTAGACAAATGGGTACCGGGCAGGGGGCAGATATAGGGTGGGAGGGGTAGAGGGCTGGGGCGGCGGGGTGGACGTAGCCGAGTCTCAGTGTGGTGGCAGGCTGGCAGTCATTCGCAGCCCCCAGACATAGTCTGTGTCAACTTCAACACTGCGCAATGAGCACTGCAAATAAAACATGTCAAAACATCTAGTTGTTCTTTCACTTTGTCAGGAAGAGAATAAGAAGTAAAGGACATGACTTGGTGTCAGAGACTGGCTTATGAGACAAGGGGTTCAGAGTTAAAGCAGCAATCAGCAGTAGAAACAATAACAAAGCAGTCCCCCCCATTGGAGTAAAACAAGCTTATATTTTGGGTTCTGATGGGGAACGACAGTTGAACTAATCATTAACTTATAAGTCCAAAAATGTATGTAGCAACTGCTGATTGACCCTTTAAGGCCCATAATGGGGACAACGCAGCACATCCTCTGCCATGTACTTTTAAATAAACCACGTTTGGGTTGTGATTTAATCAGGCCTGCCTGTGGTGAAGAGAGAAGTGAGTGAGGCCCACAGTGTTTTCTGGTTTACTACCTTGTTAACCTCCAGCCAATCAGCACAATTGATCAAGTGACAATCAATTGATCAAGTAGAATGCTAGCAAGAAACTAAAACCGTCAGGACTGTGGAACTCTAGGGTCTGTGTTGTGCACCCCTGCCCAGACATGTGTTCCCACTCCCAGCCATGTGTTGGTCCATAAAGCTGAGACGTGGCTGGCAGGTGAGGCTAGTTTTTAGTCTTTAATCCACCTGTAACCCCAGAGACCTGAGCTGATCTCTCTGGCTGAATGGGCAAGACACAGAAACTAGAGGCTTATCCAGAGGACAGGAGCCAAGGATCAGGTCAGGTGTGTTAGTGCTGGGCTGGAACAAAAGTCTACACACACTGTAGCTCTCCATGTGGACTTAAGGAGCAGGGCTGGAGACTCTGAAAGACATCCCTCTGGGCCACATACACTGCTCCAGCCTGTTATCATGGTCATCATGCCCTGGATGCACAAGCCCCTTACTTGCATTTGTAGCCTACACTGAAAAATATAACGGTGCTCCTTAAAAAATGTAAGTGCATGGCCTCTGCCTGTGATTTCACTTTCTCTAACATGTATAAACGTAGTGATCTCAATCAACATCAAATTGACATGAAGATAATACTTGATATGAAGACAAAAAAATGAAAGAGTAAAAAGAAACAGGCCTACATAAAACACATTTCTCTCACTAGGCCGTTTTATACTCTATGAGAAACATGGTTTTCCCTTATTACACATCTATTACAGCCTCGTAATGACAGACTCATTATATGCGTTTACGGTCGAGTTTGGAGAGCAAACACTGCACGCTATCTGTCAATAGCGCAAATTATACCAACTGCGTAAACTTTCTAAACTAATATGATAAATGAACCACCGTGGAGGCGTGGACACACTTACTTTACTCTTCATTAGGCTGCTCTGTCCGCTATTAGTGTGCGTTACCACGGGCGTTTTCACAAGCCTTGTCTGGTTGAACTGTATAGGGGAAAGTCCTCGAGCCCGTTCAGAAAAGGGAATTCACTTTAAATCCGGAACGGCAATAGCCTACCATTTATCATGAATAAAAACACAGCCCTGGAACAGACAGACAACTGGCAAAAGTAAAACTATCCGCTCCAGGTTTGAAATGAAGAGGAAGAATCCACTGACTCTTGCTACGCAGGTTCTCAGTGCGAGTGGGTGCGTGAGTGAGTGAATGAGTGATATCCCCGGGGAGGGAAAATAGGACGAGAAGGAAACTGGGATTATCCCGCTAATGTTTATTTCCCATCGGTAATGTGGGACACTTCCACCGCTCTCTCTCTGCCTCTGTCTCTCTCCTTTATTCCCTCTCACACACGCGATCCCTGAACACGTTTCTATGATGAATGCTCTGGCGGGCGGCACACACACACACACACACACACACTACTCACCACTGCTGCCAGTCTGTCTGACGTATGTTCAGTCAACACATGTGCCAAATAAATAAACCACTGAGTCGGAGTAGAGCTACATTTCCATTCTGGTTTAGCATGCTGAGAAAACTTTGATCTCTTACCAGTCAATCACTTGCACATGTCCTTCTGTTCCATCAAAGCTTCAGTCGTTCTACATGCGTTTCAGTCTTCGTTTCTGTCTCTAGGTTTGGCTTTATCTCAATCTCTTTCTCTCATCTGTGTTTCAGTCCGCTGTCTTAATCTTTCTGTTAGTCTGTGTCTGTCAGTCTGTGTCTGAGTGTTCCATCAGAGCACCAGGTCCATAGGTTTACAGCGCACCTGGGAGAGACATACAGGAGAGATACAGTATGAGACTGGGTCTGGTGCTAGTATCATATATTCATATGTATTCATATGCCAATTCAGACAGTGAGACACCTGCTTTTAATCATAACACGAATGAACGTACATTTTCAGTGAGTAATGTGCTCTCCTGCCCTGAAATACACAGGGAAATACACAGGGAAATACACAGGGAAACACACAGGGAAACACACAGGGAAATACACAGGGAAACACACAGGGAAACACACAGGGAAACAGAAAGAATGAAATATTGGTCTGGAGCTGTACAGAGGAAGCTATTGGAACTGCACCTGTTTACTAGAACTGTAGTGTTGGATGGGTGGATGGACTTACAAAATGTCCTACTACTCTACAGCAGTAGGCTACTTCTATCCGCTCCAACCCACTTTGCAGCTCACACACACACACACCACACACACACACCACACCACACACACACACACACACACACCACACACCACACACCACACACACACATACCACACACACACACCACACAAGCACATAGACGGTCTCTGGGGAGTGTTTTTACTGCAAATATGTTCCTGTTGTGTATGTCCCATGGAGTCTAGTGTGTTCCTGTTGTGTATGTCCCATGGGGGTCTAATGTGTTCCTGTTGTGTATGTCCCATGGAGTCTAGTGTGTTCCTGTTGTGTATGTCCCATGGGGGTCTAGTTTGGTCATTAGTGGTCTAATGGACCACCCAGAGCGTTACACCTGCTATGAATAATGGATGAGCCTGAAGCAGACAGAAAGATTGTTCCTTTTGTTGTGTTACAGGATCCTTTTTCACTGACGGACCGGCAGCATGGAAAAACTGCTGTACAATCATCAAACCGCTAGGATTCTACACCCTGAGAAAAGATGCTGCTGCGTATGTATGCATCTCACCTGACAAGCCTGCTGTCATTGTTCCCTGTCACATCCATTACTCTTGCTGACACACATATATACTGTTCTCTCACACACACACACACACACACACACACACACACACACACACACACACACACACACACACACACACACACACACACACACACACACACACACACACACACACAGTCTACCTCTTATTTATGTGAGACAGGCCTGTTAACAACAAAGGCACAGTAATCCCAGTAGCATTTTAACAACAATGAAAGCATGTCTCAACAAGCTGAGTATAATATGAGGGGGTATTTCAAAGCATACTTTCAACTCATGTTCCATAGGACCGTGCTTTAAGTTTATTCTCTCCTCCATCCCTTTACTCATAGGCACACATACTTTCTCACACACACACACACACACACACACACACACACACACACACACACACACACACACACACACACACACACACACACACACACACACACGTGGCATGTAGTGCCCTGGTTCTGAGGCCAGAGTGTATGGCAGCGTTAGGGCAGTACCACCAGATATATTTTAAGCTCAGATACACTCTAGAGAATTTCAGAATGGACACACAGCAATCACACAGTACTGCAGTGATAGCCAGTCAGACAGTGGCTAACAGTAGCTATGGAATTGTTTCAGTGTAATTGTATACAGTAGTGAGGCTTCCAGAATCTATACCACAAACTGATTTCTGTAGTTAAGATTAGCATTCCTGCAACATTATATTGTTGAAATATAATTTGGTCTCTGAGAAATTAAGCTAATTGATTGCACCCAAATTGGCCATTTAAATTGATAGGATTCATATAATATTCAATAAATATAGAACCTAACATCCAATTTGGACCAAACAGTTTTCTAACAATGCGTAAGACATGAAGAATCCAAGAAAATTGTAAAAGCCACCCACGGACCACCCACGCTAATCCCACCCCAACAACGAGTATACAGTATCAGTTCTCTCTATGTCTGACAAGTAGTATGGAGCTGCGGCTTGGAGTATTGTTTATTCATCCTATGCAATGTATTCTCAGTGAATTTAATGATGGGGGTTTTCCCCTGTTCAGAGAAATTAATAATTGAAGTTGTTAGGTTTATGTCCCATCCTACATCCTGATATTACCAGGTTCTGACCACTACATGGTGCTGTTCCTGGTACTATGTGATAAAATATATATATCTCTCCCCCTTAATGTTGAAGGGATAGTTCACCCAAATTACAAAATGACATATTGGTTTCCTAACCCTGTAAGCAGTTTATGGAGAAGGTATGACAGCAAAAGCATGGGATGCTGTCATATCTTGTCCATAAACTGCTTACAGGGTAAAAGCCAATTTATGCTTGACCTGAAAATGTGTTTCGGAGGCTTCGTATGGAGGGTGTGACGCAATTGCGGAGCCTCCGGAGGCATGCAGAGGCCAAATAAAGCTCTGTACTGCATCGCCGTGCGCCTCTCAAATGTTGTAACAATGCGGAGGGCTCCATAAAACTCCGCATTGACATGATTGGTTAATGGTAGGTGGGGGCGGTACATCCTGTATAAACACAAACTGACCTCCTTGACAGCTAACTTCACAATAGCTCTGCTAAGCGCAAGAAGAATGAAGACCCTGAAGTCTGCGGAGGCTGCATCGCAGTAAATGCTGTTCAGCCACTTCAGATGTCGGATTGACAATGCAGAGACTTTTTAAGTAAACCAATATGTCATTTTGTAATGATCATGAATCTTGTTCTGGAGGCATCTCTGCAGAATGGTCACTAGCTGCATAGTCACAAAGTCATAAAATCTGATTTTAAACCTTACCCTAAACTTAACCACAGTGCTAACCCTAATGCCTAACCCCAACATTAAATTAAGGTTTTTGTATTCATAAATTTGTACTATATAGCTCAGTTCTGCCTCCAGGACAAGACTCATGACAATAAATGTCAACCTGCTTATATTTAAAAAAATAATGTTGCAGGAATGATAATCTTATCTGTTTCCAACAACAGAAACAATTTCAGAACAATCTGAGATGGTGGTGTCTAAACCCTCTTTCTTGTGCTTTTTGAGGTGGAACAACCCAGAGGTAACCTAGAAACAAAATGTTAAAGTATCAAAGGTCACAGTTGACCAGAGGTCAAACATCATAGGTCAGAGAGGTGGTTATGTCATCATGGTAACCAAATGTCAACATAGACAAACCTCATATAAAATATGTTGAATTTGTACCTGCTGATTTTGTACGTTTGCCCACTGACAAAGAAATGATCAGTCTATAATTTTAATGATAGGTTTATTTGAACAGTGAGAGACAGAATAACAACAACAAAATCCAGAAAAACGCACGTGAAAAATGTTATAAATGGATTTGCATTTTAATGAGGGAAATAAGTATTTGACCCCCTCTCAATCAGAAAGATTTCTGGCTCCCAGGTGTCTTTTATACAGGTAACGAGCTGAGATTAGGAGCACACTCTTAAAGGGAGTGCTCCTAATCTCAGTTCGTTACCTGTATAAAAGACACCTGTCCACAGAAGCAATCAATCAATCAGATTCCAAACTCTTCACCATGGCCAAGACCAAAGAGCACTCAAAGGATGTCAGGGACAAGATTGTAGACCTACACAAGGCTGGAATGGGCTACAAGACCATCGCCAAGCAGCTTGGTGAGAAGGTGACAACAGTTGGTGCGATTATTCGCAAATGGAAGAAACACAAAAGAACTGTCAATCTCCCTCGGCCTGGGGCTCCATGCAAGATCTCACCTCGTGGAGTTGCAATGATCATGAGAACAGTGAGGAATCAGCCCATAACTACACGGGAGGATCTTGTCAATGATCTCAAGGCAGCTGGGACCATAGTCACCAAGAAAACAATTGGTAACACACTACGCTGTGAAGGAGTGAAATCCTGCAGCGCCCGCAAGGTCCCCCTGCTCAAGAAAGCACATATACATGCCCATCTGAAGTTTGCCAATGAACATCTGAATCATTCAGAGGACATCTGGGTGAAAGTGTTGTGCTCAGATGAGACCAAAATGGAGCTCTTTGGCATCAACTCAACTCGCCGTGTTTGGAGGAGGAGGAATGCTGCCTATGACGCCAAGAACACAATGCCCACCATCAAACATGGAGGTGGAAACATTATGCTTTGGGGGTGTTTTTCTGCTAAGGGGACAGGACAACTTCACTGCATCAAAGGGATGATGGACGGGGCCATGTACCGTCAAATCTTGGGTGAGAACCTCCTTCCCTCAGCCAGGGCATTGAAAATGGGTCGTGGATGGGTATTCCAGCATGACAATGACCCAAAACACACGGCCAAGGCAACAAAGGAGTGGCTCAATAAGAAGCACATTAAGGTCCTGGAGTGGCCTAGCCAGTCTACAGACCTTAATCCCATAGAAAATCTGTGGAGGGAGCTGAAGGTTCGAGTTGCCAAAAGTTAGCCTTGAAACCTTACTGACTTGGAGAAGATCTACAAAGAGGAGTGGGACAAAATCCCTCCTGAGATGTGTGCTAACCTGGTGGCCAACTGCAAGAAACGTCTGACCTCTGTGATTGCCAACAAGGGTTTTGCCACCAAGTACTAAGTCATGTTTTGCAGAGGGGTCAAATACTTATTTCCCTAATTTAAAATGCAATTCCATTTATAAAAAATTTCACATGCGTTTTTCTGGATTTCTTTGTTGTTATTCTGTCTCTCACTGTTCAAATAAACCTACCATTAAAATTATAGACTGATCATTTCTTTGTTTAGTGGGCAAACGTACAAAATCAGCAGGGGATCAAATACTTTTTTCCCTCACTGTAACATCAGATCTTCAACGTTATATCACTAATAGATAAAAAAAAAACAATAGGCTGGGCAGCACCTTCTACTGTAGAATTGATCTGTCTACAACTACCGGTACATCGTATAACCAGCCAGCTGTATGTTGATAGTGTCGTCGTTCAGCCACGTCTTCGTAAAGCATAAGATATTACAGTTTTGAATGTCCCATTGGTAGTTTAATCACCCGCGTAGGTCATCTATTTTAATTGTCCAAAGATTGCATGTTTGCTAGCAGAATGGAAGGAAATGGGGGTTTATTCGATCGCCTACGAATTCTCAGAAGGCAGTGGTCACTAGCTGCCGGACCCTTTTTCTCCTTCTCTTCTTCACACAAATCACGGGGATCTGGGCCTGTTCCCGAGAAAGCAGTATATCGTTTGAGTCGGCCTCGTCAGACTCGTTAAAGGAAAAAAAGGATTCTGCCAGTCCGTGGTGATTATTCGCAGTCCTGATGTCCAGAAGTTATTTTCGGTCATAAGAGACGGTAGCGGCAACATTATGTACAAAATAAGTTTAAAAAAAAACTAGTTACAAACAAGGCAAATAAACACAATCGGTTGGGGGCACGTAAAACGTCTGCCTTCTTCTCCGGCGCCATCTTACCATGGCCACAATGAGGTTACTGTAACTGTAAATGTCTTCTATGTAATCATATCTTTTTTTATTTAACCTTTATTTAACTAGTCAAGTCAGTTAAGAACAAATTCTTATTTACAATGATGCCCTACCAAAAGGCAAACGACCTCCTGCGGGGACCAGGGATGGGATAAAAAATAAAAAATAACACAAAAACACACATCACGACAAGAGAGACACCACAACACTACATAAAGAGAGACCTAAGACAACAACATAACATGGCAGCAACACAACATGACAACATGGTAGCAACACAAAATGGCAGCAGCACAACATGGTAGCAGCACAAAACATGGTACAAACATTATTGGGCACAGACAATAGCACAAAGTGCAAGAAGGTAGAGACAGCAATACATCACGCTAAGCAGCCACAACTGTCAGTAAGAGTGTCTATGATTGAGTCTTTGAATGAAGAGATGGAGATAAAACTGTCCAGTTAAGTGTTTTTTGCAGCATGTTCAAGATAGCATGCATAGGTCATCGCAAGTTTGTGGAGATCTTCACAACTGCTGTAATAATGCAAAACAGATCATTTGATTCTGCGATTAGATGAAGCACAGTCATAAGTAACACAATCTGTTATATAAACAAACAAAATATCTGACACTGTATTCACATTTGAACTTTCCTGTGCTTTTAAAATGGTTGAAAGCACAGCGATAGACATTTGGGTGACAACTAAACCAAAAATCAGACATTGTTTTTCCATTGGAATTTGGTTGTGCTTTTAGATGGTTGAAAGCATAGTGATAACACATTGGGAATTCAACTAACTTTTGGCTGTCTTTTTTGTTGTTGTGAATATAGGTTTTAATTTCATCGATCAATGTCTCAACAAAATGTTACTCAATTATCCACATTGAAATGTCAAGGTGCGCCCAGTGGGATGTAGCTATATAGCTTGCTACAAGTACATTATAAGAGTATAACAGTGAATTTGAAATTGTTTTTTTGTTTTTCCTGGTCAGAATGTCACTTTGTGTCTCTGTCTCAGGCCACTCCTGATTGACTCCTGCAGCAGTGACTGTGCATCTCGCTACAGTCGGACAGGCAGACACAGACGGACAGCAGACTAGGGGACCTTAGCCAACCACACACAGAGGTGAGAAAGGCTTGACTATGGGAGGCATTACAAGTCCTTCAGATGTTCCTTTCTATGGTTTCTGTTCAGTAGATGAAGCCATACTACTAGCTGACTATATCATGAGAAAACACAATTTAAGACATCTCTGTTTTCATGTTCTCTAATCTGTCATGCAATGTTTCTAACACTGGACATTTGCAGCACACTCACACACTATCCCATTGGCAGACTAGCCCACACACTCTCGCACACTGACAAACTCTTTATGACTGACTATGTGGCACACTCCTTAGAGCCCAAAATTCTGTGTGTTATACACACGCAAACACACTCACCAGTGCTGCTTGTATTATCTTCCCCAGGAAGGTTCCCTACAGCTCCAGCTGAGGGTCAGACCACTCTATCTTTTACCTCAGAAATGAAGGGATGAAACTGAACGAAGGAGTAGAAGAAGATTAGAAAAAGTTATAAAGCCAGACCAGCTGGCTTAGAGGAGAGAACCCAGAGAGCTGGGTGACTGTTTGGCTCAGAGCTAACTGTACACTGACAGGAGAGAGACATAACCAGTCCCCAGCAGCACCCTGGAACACACACACACCCTGTGACCTCCCCAGTGTGTGCTGGTTGGGTGTGTGTCTGTGGCAGAGGTCTAGTCAGCAGTCTCTGTCACTCTGAGTATATTTAGCTGTTTTTCTCCAACTACACAACGACATCCTGTAGGTGGTGTGTGTGTGTGTGTGCCGCTGACACTCTGGCCTTTGTTCCCGAGTGGCACAACGGTCTAAGGCACTGCATCTCAGTGCTAGATGTGTCACTACAGACACCCCGGTTTGAATCCAGGCTGCATCACAACCGGCTGTGAGAGAGAGAGTTTACACCTGTCCACTTCTCTCAGATCCCTGCAGATGAAGGAAAGGAGATGAGGTGACGACTGAGGAGAGGAAGCTACTAGACAAACCTACAAAATTCCTATAGGGTTAGTGTGAGGATACAGTGATTCTTGAGGACCAAGGATAACACACACACAACGATAACAAATAGTGGGCAGCACATTGGTCACCTCTTTATGCATGAGAGGTCAGGTATAAACCTACTCTATAGCTGATGGGAAGTTACTCCACAGATTCACCACACACAGTCTGGAATTTACTATATATCATACAGCCCTGACATGGCAAATATTTAGTTTGAGCCTAAAGCTAAGCAGTCCTAAAGTCTGTCTGTCTAAGAGTTCAGCTCAGGTTCAGTTTGTTGTTACAGGAAAACATCAACACATCCAGGCCATTAACGAGTTAGTTGACAGGTTTGTGTCGGTGGCTGTTTGCAGGTGTGTGTGTGCGCTCGCACTTCCTAGATGGTCCTGACAGACACACACTGACCATTGGCACCCCTGATTCCCCCACCCTCAAAGAAGAGACGTGAGAGAGAAAGAAAGAGAAAGAGAGAACAGACAGCAGTGGTAGAGAACAGACAGCAGTGGTAGAGAACAGACAGCAGTGGTAGAGAACAGACAGCAGTGGTAGAGAACAGACAGCAGTGGTAGAGAACAGACAGCAGTGGTAGAGAACAGACAGCAGTGGTAGAGAACAGACAGCAGTGGTAGAGAACAAACAGCAGTGGTAGAGAACAGACAGCAGTGGTAGAGAACAGACAGCAGTGGTAGAGAACAGACAGCAGTGGTAGAGAACAGACAGCAGTGGTAGAGAACAGACAGCAGTGGTAGAGAACAGACAGCAGTGGTAGAGAACAGACAGCAGTGGTAGAGAACAGACAGCAGTGGTAGAGAACAGACAGCAGTGGTAGAGAACAGACAGCAGTGGTAGAGAAGACAGGGGCGATAATAGAGAGCGCTCAGTAAAACATCTGGTTGTCTTTACATAGGCCTTATAGCTACTGACACTGTTTGTCTTTCATCCACACTGCAATCACACATACACGCATACGAACGCAATAACTTGTGTTCCCTTGTCCGCTATCCCCTGTCCCCTCTCAGTAGCTTTTGGCTGGAAACATGTTTCCCATAGAGTTGCTGGTTCAAGCCCCATTCCGGTTGTTCCCCCTAAATCGCTATACCTGCATCACAGACCGGATGGCACTTCATGTTCTTTTCCTATATATAAATCCCTTCCTCTAGCAGCGTGGCTTTTCATTGGACCATGTCATGTTTTAGTAATGAATGAACCAGTCAAACAAACTATAGCTGTAACAAACCTGTGGTGTAGTAAGGTTTACTGGCATACTGGCACAGTGTAGAGTAAACAATCACTCTCCTTTCCTCTCCTCTCTTTCCCCCTCTGCCCTCCTCTATTTTCCTTCTTCCCTCCTTTCCTCTCCTCTCTTTTCCCTCTGCCCTCCTTTCCTCTCAATTCCCTCTGGCCTCCTCTCCTTTCCCTCTGCCCTCCTCTCCTCTCCCTCTGCCCTCCTTTCCTCTCCCTTCCATCAGCCCTCCTTTCCTCTGCCCTCTTTTCCCTCTGCCCACTTTTCCTCTCCTCTATTTTCCCTCTGTCCACCTTTCCTCTCCTCTCTTTTCCCCTCTGCCCTCCTCTACCTCTGCCCTCCTTTCCTCTCATCTCTTTTCACTCTTCCCTCCTCTCCTCTCTTTTTGCTCTGCCCTCATCTCCTCTCCTTCTGACCTCTCCTCTCCTCTTGCTGTTCCCCCTTCCCCTTTCTCTCTACCCTCTTCTGTGGGGGGCATGACTAATGGCCACAGAGAGCAGTAGTGCTTGTAGTGGATTAATCAGTGAAGAGAATCCCTGTCTGTACACGACATTATCCCCCCAGCATTATACAAGCTGTAAAAGTTTAAAATGCCAGTTACCGGGACAATGGCAACTAACTACAGTACATATGTTTTAATTAATTCACTGGAGAATGCATCTGGTCTGGGGTAGGGGTTATGGGCTAGGGTTGACCTGGTGTGTTGGGTTAGGCTGTGGGGCCCTGTGGGGTTGGACTGGGACCAGCAGAGAGCCCTGTGCTGCGTGTTTGGGTTGGGCTGGGGCATTGGTCCAGAGATGAGATTATGTGGGGTAGGGCTGTGGCTCCACTCCTCAGAGGATAGGGTTACTGTGAAAGCCATGAGCATGTGGAAACTAATCTGCCCTTACCAAGCCCTTACCAAGCTGCCTGGCATAGATCACAGTCCACGCTACGTCTGGGTGTTTCACCAGCTGCTCGCCTCTCTTCCAGTCAATGCTGTTTAGAAAAAAGTTAGAAAAACCCATACTTCTAAGTACAGCTCAATTCATGCACTCAAGTGGACACACACACACACGTCTAAGTGCAGGAGGGCATCTCAACAATGAGCAGGAAACCTTTGAAGTGTTAGCTCTATCCTGGGTCAGGATGGGTCAGTCATAACAACAGACTGGAACAGCCATCAAGGACACAACAGGTGGATACACACTGACATGGCTACAAGCTGGGGCTGAGGGTATACGGGCCAATTTCCAGGACAAAGTTTAAAAACCTATTTCTGGAATAAGATACACTTTCGATGGAGATTCCAGGACTGGGTTTACAGTGCCTACAGAACGGTTTTTTATTTTTACCTAGTAGGATTCAAATTGATTTAATTGCAATTTTTCTACACAAAATACTGTTTAAAGTGGAAGAACATTTAATTTATTTCTTATTAAAATTTAAAATATAACACTAATTTATCTGGATTAGCCAAGTATTCAACCCTCTGAGTCAATACATGTTAGAATCACCTTAGGCAGCGACTACAGTTGTGAGTTTTTCTGAGTAAGTCTCAAAGAGCTTTGCACACCTGGATTGTACAATATTTGCACATTATTCTTTTTAAAATTCTTCAAGCTCTGTCAAGTTGATTGTTGATCATTGCTAGACAACCATTTTCAAGTCTTGCCATAGATTTTCAAGACGATTTAAGTCAAAACTGTAACTAGGCCACTCAAGAACATTCAATGTCGTCTTGGTAAGCAACTATGTTTTAGGTTAACGTCCTGCTGAAAGGGGGAATTTGTCTCCCAGTGTGTTGGAAAACTCCCTAGACCTTGCCGATGACAAGAATACCCATAATATGATGCAACCACCATCATGCTTGAAAATATGAAGAGTGGTACTCAGTGATGTTGTGTTGGATTTGCCCCAAACACAACACTTTGTATTCCGGACAAAAAAAATGTATTTCTTTGCCACATTTTTTGCAGTATTACTTTAGTGCCTTGTTGCAAACAGGATGCATGTTTTGGAATATTTGGATTCTGTACAGGCTTCCTTCTTTTCACTCTGCTATTTAGGTTAGTATTGAGGAGTAACTACAATGTTGTTGATCCATTTTCAGTTTTCTTATATCACAGCCATTAAACTCTGTAAGCGTTTTAAAATCACCATTGGCCTCACGGTGAAATCTCTGAGCGGTTTCCTTCCTCTCCGGCAACTGAGTAAAGGATCACCCACCCTCCAGTCACCCAAGTCATAGACTGTTTTCTCTGCTACTGCACGGCAAGCGGTACCTGAGCTCCAAGTTTAGGTCCAAAAGGCTCCTTAACAGCTTCTACCCCCAAGCCATAAGACTGCTGAACAGTTAATCAAATGACCACCGGACTATTTACATTGACCCCACCTCCACCATTTGTTTTGTACACTGCTGCTACTGGCTGTTTATTATCTATGCATAGTCACTTCACCCCTACCTACATGTACAAATTACCTCAACTTACCTGTACCCACTGTATATAGCCTCGTTATTGTTATTATTACTTTATTTATTTGGTAAATATTTTCTTAACTCCTCTTGAACTGCACTGTTGGTTAAGGGCTTGTAAGTAAGCATTTAACAGTAAGGTCTACAGTGTATTCGACGCATGTGACAGATAAAGTTTGATTTTATTTGAGGGTAGGGCTAAGGCACTGCATCTCTATGCTAAAGGCGTCACTACAGACCCTGGTACGATTACAGGCTGTATCACAACCGGCCGTGATTGGAAGTCCCATAGGCACACAATTGGCCCAGCATCGTCCGGCGTTTGGCGTTTGGCCGGGGTAGACAGTCATTGTAAAGAAGAACTTGTTCTTAACTGACTTGCCTAGTTAAATAAAAAGTAGGATTGGTGCATAATGAGAAGTCTCTAGTGGCCAAAAGGCTGTACTAGCATCGATAGCACCATTGAGGGCTTCTACCATTTTAAACTTCATTGGCTGATCCCTCATGGTGACCCTGTTGGAGTCATGTCCAACCGGGTCATCAGGAGGGATCAGTCAATCGGGAAGAAAATGTACTACTTCAAAATGGAGATTGCCTCAATGGCGCTGCCCATGCAGTCACAGCTGCTATAATGGCACAGATACAAAGAGGAGTCCTCTATCTCTATGGATGGGTGTTAAATGTCCCCCCTTGCATTGACACATGCTCAGCTGTTCAGTAAAGGCAAACTGTCCAGCCAGAGTCACTCAGCAGCAAAGACACACACACACACACACGAAGACTCCAGAAAGAAACCGCCCCAGCAACTCCATCTCCCCCCTGTGGGCTACATACACATCTGGCCTCAGAAACCTCAAACCCTCCAATTACAGGGAGGGAACTCCAAGAATCCTCCACCCTGTTATCATCTGATTGGCTGGGGTCATTACCTAAGCAAACTGGGTAATCAAACACAAACCAGAGAAAAGAGCCAAACCCTCCTAAAACACATGAGACTAACTTTGGGACTGAAACTCTTAATCTAAAACCAGCCTGCCTGGGGTTTTGGATGAAACCAAAATGAGGGAGCATTCTTTTGAGACAGTTGAGCTCTCAGTATCATGTCTTTCACTGTATAAGCTCTCCAACAAGTTCAGGTTTATTGTAACTCATCTTTAATTAACAGGTATGATAGATTATGTTACAGGGGTTCTTGCCTCACTTACCAGCAGTGTGTGTGTGTGTATGGTAAGTAAATTCATTCTCTTGTCCAATGCAGTGTTTGAGATATACAACACCTCCCTCTAGTGATTAAAAGTCACAACAGCAGACAGTCACATACTGCCAGATAGACCAACCTGTTGCAGTGTGAAGTCGGCACTCTGCACCCATTTTGTCAAGAGATTACAGACCATAACAGAAGTTAAGAGAGCAGACGTCAGTCAATTTGGTTTATTATGTAAAATAAATAACACAAAGAAACAAGGTAATAATCAAATAAAATGGTATATTAAACTACAAAATGTGGGAGTGTATAACCTGTTTGTATTTGCTGTTTAAACCACCATCCAGAAATACTATTGAAAACTGAGATGTTTCAGAGAGATGACCTGTAATATAACTGTAGAGGTTTTCTGTATGGAACAATCACAGCAAGCGCATATATTCCTTTTTTTGGGAATACCATTTGCATTTGAAAGAACAGTACTAAAAATAAAAAATACATACACTATATACGGTTGTAGTTGGATCAGACTTAAAAAAAAACATGTTTCAACAAAGACAAGAGCCAAAGCAGTGCTACTGGGCCAGATGATGAGTCCAAATAGTCTACAGTGGCTTCCTTACCTCCTCTCCTTCACCTGGCCAGATCTTTTAAGTCAGTTTAGATGAAGGAAAGGAGACATGGTAACCTCTCCAGCAGTTCCTCAGTGACCTGGGGGACCCATCCGTCCCACAGTGAATCTACAGCCTCAGCCTCCTAGCCAAGCCCCCAAAGCAGCAGCTCACTAAATCAGGAGTCTCCAGTCATTATGGAAACAAACTCCTCCTGGTTGACTGGGAGAAAGAGAGAGAAAAATTTGTTTTGAACGCTGAATGTCACTTTAACATTTTAAATTGATGGTTATTCAGCTGAATGTGTGTGAGCACATGTATGCCGTGTCTGCTCCCTGTGTGTCCTCACTCTCTCCGTCTCCGTCTGTATCGAACTCATCAATCATGCTGCGTAGCTCCTCATCTGTGATGCTCTCTCCAAGCTCTCTGGCCACACGTCTCAGGTTCCTCATGCTGATCCTCCCTGAGTCGTCATCATCAAACAGCTTAAAGGCCTTTAGGATCTCCTCCTTAGGGTCCCGCTGTAGCATACGGTCTGTCACTGAGACATAACATGGATAAAACACACACAGGGTTAAATGCAGTGAATCGAGTTGACATGATCCCTTACAGTATAGAGAAGCAGGTCTGCTCTACATATCATATTTTGTCCAATCAGATATCATTCAGGGTCCCTACCTCTTCCACATGGGTACAGTAGACAGGGAAGAGGTAAGGGGGATACAGGAGGAGTAGGAAGTGTGCAACATTAATAAAGGCACACACACCAACAGAAGGAATGTACACTAATATTAGGCATGGAACTATTCCAATTGTGTGTAATTATACAACATGAAATTAAACACAGCAGGAACTTACCGACTTCATTAAAGTCATCAAAAGTTATTTTGCCATTGCCCTCTCTGTTGTAATCTTTTAGTATCTTCAGCACATCCACTTTCTTCACCTCAAAACCCAGAGCTCTCATTGCCACCTTTGGGTGAGAGAGAGGAAGAGAGTTACTTTTACTGTGATATTAGACAGCAGGGGGACACCAGAATACTAGTAATTTTATAAGGTAACTTGTAGGTAGACTTTACCTTGAGTTCATGGTAGTCTATCTCTTTGTCTTTGTCTGTGTCAAACAGCTCAAACGCCTCTTTGATTTCAATCTTTTGCTCCTCAGTCAGCTCTCTCCTCTTCTTCCGCTTGGTTTTATCCACTGTCAGCTCAGTCCTGAACATCAGTGTCAGGTGTTGTGTCAAAATAAAGAAAAAGCATAGGTTGACTACAGACTCGATGAGTCACATGTACATAGTAATCATCTCGACTAACAGGTGCCCCCGCACATTGACTCTGTACCGGTACCCCCTGTATATAGCTTCGCTATTGTTATTTTACTGCTGCTGTTTAATTATTTGATACTTTTATTTTAAAATGTTTACTTAACACTGCTTAACATTAAAACATTGTTGGTTAAGGGCTTGTAAGTAAGCATTTCACTAAGTCTACACCTGTTGTATTCGGCGCATGTGACAAATAAAATGTGATTTGATTTGGAAACACTTCATTGCGACTACAGACACATATTACACTGTCAGTTGCTAAGTTTATATAACACGGTTGGTTACTAGCTAACTATCAAAAATATATAACGCTAGCTAGATATGCTCGCTAACTCGCAACCATTGGCAACAAGGAAGCTCGCTGGCTGGTGCTAGTTTGTTTCACAGTTCTTGCTAGGTAGTAATCCAATCGTTTAAATACTGTGCTCGAATAATAAACGAAATACCTTAAAGACAGACTCATCATTCAAGTTGTGCTATGTAGACCTAAAATGTCAAGAGAATCCGACATAAACGTGAACAACCGGTAACAGGCACAAGATAGCTTCCAAAATCACAACAAACCACCTTGTAGCAAATCCTTTAATCCGCGCCTGTTTCGTTGATTCCCATTGGTTGCTACATCATTGCTCCACTGCAAAGTCACTTTTGATTCGGCAAATGAAATATCGCGTTGCTGCATATTTTTCTCCCGAAAAGACGTCCCGAAGTGCTTGTTACACTCTCTGCCCAGTAGATGGTGATGCATGTCCATATTGACAAGAGAGGCAGAGACCAGTGATGGAAAATCCTCATGCATGAGATCTGTTTCACAGTCTTTAGACCCAAGTGAAGCAGGAGAAGGACTGGTAGACGTAAACGTGAGCTACCTTGTGCCTGTTACCGGCTGGTCACGTTTGCGATGACAAGACAACAGATGACGCCTCAAGCAGCATAGCTTTAGGCCAGTAACCTGAAAGGTTGCTGGATTGAATCCCGAGGTGACAAGGTAAAAAATATGTCATTCTGCCCCTGAACAAGGCAGTTGACCCGCTGTTCCCTGTTAGGCAGTCATTGTAAATAAGAATTTGTTCTTAACTGACTTGCCTTTTTAAATAAAGGTTAAACAATATATATATATATCCTTTCTATGTGAAATCAGTTAATCAGGATCAGTATACAAACTTGATCTTCATTAGCAAAAGTCTGCATATTTGATGATAGCTTTGGAAGATGTGTACCACCCCCCTGCCCATTACCTTTGAAATAGTCGCTCTGGATAAGAGTGTCTGCTAAATGACTAAAATGTAAAATATAAGTGCAGTAGTCGTTGTAGTAGTAGTAGAAGCCAGTAGTACTAATTTTGTAACATTTTTTTTTTAGCTTAAAATGAATCACTAATCACGTTAAATATATAATAATCTTTAGAAGTTACTATCAAAGCAACACAATAACTAGGGCTTTATAATGATGGTGAAAACTTGGATAAATGTTGGGGTTAAGTGGGTTAAAATCTTCCTGGAAGTAACAGATGGTGCAAGGAAATGTCGAAACGTCTTTATTCATATTAAACATCCTGATTTATTGAATTCTCCATGTGGTCTATATTAAAGGGCACTTCATTGAATATAACAGGCTTGTCACACCCTGATATGTTTCACCTGTCTTTGTGATTGTCTCCACCCCCCCCCTCCAGGTCTGGGTCTTCCCTTCATACCTGATAGTACGAACTGGCCATGACTGACCCAGCAGACCCGGGCCAGTTGCGCAATGCCATCTCCTCCCAAAGGAGCCTCCATTGGTAGGCACGAGGAATTACTTAGTCGTCGGACCCTGGCCTTCATGCGACAACGCTTTTGGTGGCCTACTATGGTTCTGGATGTTGCCGCGTTTGTCAACGCCTGACAGTCTGTGCACAGAACAAGACTCCTCAGCAAGCTCCGGCTGGTCTTCTATAACCACTGCCTGTCCTTCACCATCCCTGGTCCCATATATCCCTGGATTTCGTCACGGGTCTCCCCCCGTCTGAGCGCAACACTGCCATCCTGACACCATTCATTCCTCTCCCCAAACTACCCTCAGCCAAGGAGACGGCCCAGCTTATGGTGCAGAACGTCTTCCGGATCCACGGACTCCCTGTGGTCATGGTCTCCGACCGGGGTACGCAGTTCTCGTCCCAGTTCTGGAAGGCGTCCTGCACACTCATTGGGTCGTCGGCCAGCCTGTATTCCGGATTCCACCCCCAGTCCAGGGGCCAGTCGGAACGAACCAACCAGGACTTAGAGACGACTCTTCGCTGCCTAGTCTCCACCAAACCTACCACCTGGAGTCAGCAACTGGTATGGGTTGAGCAACACCCTTCTTTGCTCTGCCACGGGTCTCTCCCTTCGAGTGTTCCTTGGGATATCAGCCTCCCCTCATCGCCGACTTTTACCACCGGCACCACGGTCAACCAGGTATGCGCCCAGGTAGGACACCAGGTGGCGCCCCTGGAGGCGGGGTACTGTCACACCCTGATCTGTTTCACCTGTCTTTGTGATTGTGTCCACCCCCTTCCAGGTGTCGCCCATGGTCCCCATTATCGATTGTGTATTTATACCTGTGTTCTTGCCTGTCCTGCCCACCTGCCGTCTGGTACCGTTGCCCCACCTCTGGTTTACTGACCCCTGCCTGCCTTGACCTGTCTATTGCCTGCCCCTGTTGGACTATTAAACCATTGTGAATTCGACGTTGTCTGCATCTGGGTCTTAGCTTCATACCTGATAAGGCTTTTAAAACCCAATATTGGTGCACAAATTCTACATAAAATGTCAAAGGGATGCAAAAGGCACTCATTTCGTGGAATGACCGTACATTCAAACCACTCACCCAAGAACTCTCTCTCTTTATCTGAATTTATCTGAGTTCCAGTCTCTCTGTGAGATTCCATGTTCTATTATTGACCTTATCAACAACTGTAAAAAAAATAGTTGCCTTACTGCATGTCTGCAACAGGCTCTAACTTGGCATTAGACGCAGATCTAAGATCAGCTAACCTTGACGAAAACCTAACCTTTCTATTATAGGAGGAATTGCAAACCTGCTCTTAGACCATTGTCTAGGGACTACTTTATTCTTCTCCATGTTGAATTCCTATTCATTTATCAGGTGAGTTTTTGGGGGGATGATTTAGAAATGAATTAGGTTGTTATGTAATCTGCTGTACAATGTGGTATGGTGTTATCTAATAACAGTCTAATTAAATTATGTCTCTCTCTCCTATGACCTCAGACAAGTACTGACTGTGCCCAGAGTATTTTTTCACTGCCCTGAGTCACCACACACCCACACACAAACTTGCACACTCACACCCTGGGTCATAAGGTAACATGAGGGGCGGGTGGGGGGCATGTGTGCTACAGTGAGAGGCAAATAGCCCAGAGCATGTTCTGCCCTGAGAACATATTCCAGGACTTCAAATATCTGTGTTAGGACATACAAACACACACACTTACACAACACACACAAACACGTACTAGGTTGCCTTTCTGACTGCGTCTCTCTGGCCAGTCCAAACCGGTTTGTGTTTATCTATGGCACAGTAGCTGCTCCTGTAGAGCATCAGCCAAAACTGTACTCAAGTGACCTTTCATCGTGTGTGTGTGTGTGTGTGTATATTTCCTGACACATACTGTATATTGGTGTGTCTGTTCTGAACACACCACATCTGAAACACAACAAGTTTCATTCATTTTATTTACGGGATACCCATGGTATACACAGTCCGACCAAATGCTTACTTGCGGGTTACTTCTCGACAATGCAACAACAATAAGAAATAATGTAATATAAAAATGTGAACATAAAGTAAATGGCTCAGTAGAATAGAATAATATATTTTTTTATAAGTATAATACAGGAAGGCACAATTTATAGTCCCAATATTTACACGTGTTTTGGGGAAGAGGGGATTGGGGGGCAAGTGTTTAAATTGTGCAGTGTTTAGCAATCACAATAAGAGTCAGTTGGGATGTGTGTGTAGCATGAATGCATGTGTGTGTGTCATGAGAACAGACCCCAGGGGGGAAACACCGCCTTTTTCCTGTTGCAGAGATATGACTTCCTGACCCACTACTTCTCAATATGATCACAACTACTATACCAGGGCTGCCCAACCCTTTTCCTGGAGATCTACTGTCATGTAGGTTTTCAGTCCAACCCTAATTTAGCGTATCTGATTCAGCTAGTTAAGGACTTGTTGAGCAGCTAATCAGTAGAATCAGGTGTGTTAAATTAGGGTTGGACTGAAAACTCAAAGGACTTTAGATCTCCAGGAAGAGGGTTAGGCAGCCCTGTACTACCCTGTAGAACAGGAGCGTCAAACTCATTCCACACAGGATTTCGTTTTTTTTTCTTCCTTTCAATGAATATCTAGACATCCAGGTGAGGGGAGTTCCTTGCTAATTAATGACCTTAATTCATCAATCAAGTACAAGGGTGGAGCGAAAATCTGCAGACACTGGCATGAGCTTGAAACTAGCTGATGTGAATGAAAAATATGAGTGCTCTTTCTCTCTCTCTCTCTCTCTGTGTGTGTCAGGGTGTTGACTAAGATATGACGAAGTTCTAGCAAAGAATGGGACAGGCCTTGCTCAGATAGACACGCTGGGGCCTTTCCCTATGTGTGGGGGGTTGGGAACGGTTCACAAGCTCACGTTTCAAAGATCTTTGTCACTCTATCTGCAGTGCCCATTACAGTATTAGCAAAGTATACTACATCATGACATCTGAATCTGTCCACACAACTGTGTCCACTGTTAGTAGTTTACATGAGCCTTAGCAAATATCTGCTCTCTGTGTGTGTGGGGGGTGAGAGACAGAGAGAGAGCGTGTTGAAGGATACAATGCTCCCTTGTCCTGTCTGGTTCTCCAGCATTGGAATGGAAAAAGAGAGCTAGAGAGAGAGGGAGGGAGGGAGGAGAGAAAGAGAGGATAGAGGGAGAGAGAGGAGGGAAAATAGAATCCACAAGAGGCAGAAGGAACAGGCAGCTCTCTCCAAACCCTGCTGTAGTGTACAATGTGATAGCAAGCCCAGTAACTCCAAACCCTGCTATTAACCAATAACCAATAACCCTGCTATTGAAAGAGGGACCCATAACCCTGCTATTAATCCATTGAACTAATTCTTACACAGTTAACATTTTCTACAAAAAGGCTTCTTTATTTCAAACAAAGGAAGATCATGATAGCATTCAGATCAGTAATGGCTATAATGGCATCACGTACACAAACAGAAAAACGACAAATACAAAAATATATTGCACTTTGTATCAGTTTGGAAGTGAAGATCAACTTTGAATGACAATTGACCTGTAAACATTTTAAATGTATTTTTTATTTTTTTTATTTTACATCTGGCTGTTTCTTTGCCTCTTATGTAAATACAGAGCTTCTTTCTGTGTCATATGTCCACATACTAGAATCAAACAAGTGCTTAGTATGGTACTGTATCTATGGAGGGTTTAGTGCTTCACAGATACACCAGTGTCTGTCTGAACACACACTAGTCATTTCACCATGTACCACATTCCCCATTCAGGAAACCCAAGACACACTAACACCTCTAAAAACATCTCCTTTCATTTGTTTCTTAGTTACTTTGTTCTAAAAGAGTCTGTGTTCGGTGTTGTTTCTAGTTAAGTAGTAATGGTGGTCAGAAGACAACGGACATGTTGCAGCATATGTGACCGTTGAGGAAGAAAAGCTATGGAAGTTAGGTAGAAAAACAGTGAGAGAGGCATGTGCAAAATTCACTCTGAGGCTGGAGGAGGTCCTGACCACAGTTTCCAACAGTGGATTATCTCTTTTCTTCTTATCCTCTTCTTTTTAGTCTTAGATGTGCCACGTAATGGTCATATGTATCAGAAGCTGGGTCTAAGGACTATCTATTCTTTCTGACCAGCAGAGAACCGCGATGTTGGTCAGACTGATGCGTCTCCTGGCCTCTCTACACAGTGTCTATCAGAGCTGACATCCCTGCATCTGTTGATCTATGTACCCGAGGAAACTAAGGATGAGACGCAATGTTGGCTCCAGTAGGGGGTTATAGCGGCGGCCATGTTGGATCCATCTGTAGGTGACTGGCTCCAGTAGGGGGCTATAGCAGCGGCCATGTTGGATCCATCTGTAGGTGTAGATGCCTGTCTGCTCTGAGCAGGTCAGTGTTGTGCTCAGCGAGAGGGGCAGAGGTCGGGTCTCCTGACCACCTGACCACCACAGCCCGTCTCTGGGTTAGGGTCAACCTGAGGAACACAGAGAGAAGAGTAGGCTAGTTAGACCTACAATAATGTGTGTGTGTGTACGCGTGTATAAGCGTGGATGTGTGGGTGTGTGTGTGTGTGTGTACACGTGGATGTGTGGGGTGTGTGTATGTGTGTACCTCGGAGTAGAGCGGCGGGGGCTGGTATCTGAACTCTGTGATGTAAGCGTGCAGTGTTCCCTGGTCCTCTTCGTTGACCTCTAACCCCTCACAGCGCTCCAGACAGCCCCACCTCTGCTCCTCTGTCACCACCAAGTCACTGTAGCTGGGGGGAGCTGTGAATGCACACAGCATAGGATTCATTTGGGAGAACACACATAAACACACACACAGTACACAGACACACACACACACACACAATACTCAAACACACACTACACGCACACACACAGGTGTATGTCGTACCCTCAGGTCTCTCTGGCCAGCTGATGCTACTGCAGTAGCTGCTGATGCTGCTTGTTCGATTGGTGAATGCGTGGAGGGGGATGGTCCCGATCACCAACGGCAACGATAGAGACAGGTTCAATCCCCCAGGGATGTCCACATATACCTGAGAGAGACAGAGAGGTAGATATTGTCTTATTGACAGCCCAAATGATGATATACCAGAAAGATTACCTTTACTGTACATGACTGTGAAGATCCTGCTAAACCGGTTCGATTTTGCGAGGAGATTTGACTGACAACACTTATTTATCGTTCTACAATATTAATACATGTATTACCATATAAACTATACACCATACTATAATTCCTCACCACCAGTGAGTACTCCACTCTGATGAGTGGACAGTCCAGGATGGATGGGGACACCGGGGGTATGTGGAGGAGTTTTCCATCCCAGCTCTGGCTCTTCCCCTGGGGTAGGGTGTCCCCACGCAGGGCTGCCATCTCCTGCTGAAGCTGCCTGGCCTTGCCCTTTGCGAAGTAGGTCTGGGTCTGGCTCAGCGCTGCCTTGGGCACCACCACCCTGGACGAACAGTTCTCCACCTCTGCAAAGATCTGGATGGACTCACCTAGAAGAGGAGAAGAGGAGGAGGCTGTGAGATGGGGTGGTATGGGAGGTGGGATGGGACAGTGTGTGTGTGTGTGTTACTCACCTGGCGTGTATCCCTTCCTCTCTATCTTGGCACTGAGTGAGATTGGTCCCGAGGCACAGAACCAGCAACATAAGGTCTTGTCCTTAGTGCCAGCTTGAGGGGCCTATACACAGACATTTCACAAAAACTGTGAGCATGTATGCATGTGAGATGTGTGTGCATGCATGTGTGTGTGTGTGTGTACTCCACAGTCCTCACCAGCAGCAGTGGTGTGTTGATATCGATGTGTTCAAACACAGTGAACTCTTTCTTGACTTTGAAAGGCAGCAGCCATGGTCTGTACAGCTCTGCTCTCACCCAGTACCTCACACTGCCATGCTTCCCTTCAAACGACGTAGCCAGGGGCCTGAGAGAGGGGGAGAGGAGGGGAGAGGAGAGGAGAAGAGAGGGGGAGAGGAGGGGAGAGGAGAAGGGGAGAGGAGGGGAGAGGAGAAGAGCGGGGGAGTGGAGGGGAGAGAAGAAGAGAGGGGGAGTGGAGAAGAGAGGGGAGTGGAGGGGAGAAGAGAGGGGAGTGGAGGGAGAAGAGAGGGGAGTGGAGGGAGAAGAGGGGGAGTGGAGGAGAGGGGGAGTGGAGAAGAGAGGGGAGTGGAGGGGAGAAGAGAGGGGAGTGGAGGGGAGAAGAGAGGGAGTGGAGGGGAGGGAGAGGGAGTGGAGGGAGAGAAGAAGAGAGGGGGAGTGGAGAAGAGAGGGGGAGTGGAGGGGAGAAGAGAGGGGAGTGGAGGGGAGAAGAGGGGGAGTGGAGGGGAGGGTAGAGGAGAGGGGGGTGGAGAAGAGAGGGAGTGGAGGGAGGGGAGAGGAGAGGGGAGTGGAGGGAGAAGAGAAGAGAGGGGAGAGGAGGGGAGAAGAGAGGGGGAGTGGAGAAGAGAGGGGAGTGGAGGGGAGAAGAGAGGGGAGTGGAGGGAGAAGAGAAGAGAGGGGAGAGGAGAGGGGGAGTGGAGGGGAGAGGAGAGGGGAGTGGAGGGGAGAAGAGAGGGGGAGTGGAGAAGAGAGGGGGAGTGGAGGGGAGAAGAGAGGGGAGTGGAGGAGAGAAGAGAAGAGAGGGGAGAGGAGAGG
Organism: Brachymystax lenok tsinlingensis; assembly: GCA_030435695.1. Lineage (NCBI taxonomy): Eukaryota > Metazoa > Chordata > Actinopteri > Salmoniformes > Salmonidae > Brachymystax > Brachymystax lenok. The sequence goes on from CM059815.1 coordinate 26,906,283, forward strand.
GAGTGGAGGGGAGAGGAGAGGGGAGTGGAGGGGAGAGGAGAGGGGGAAAGGAGGGGAGAAGAGAAGAGTGGTCTGTAGGATTATACTTTTTACATTTCTATCTTTAGATAAGATTCCATATTTGGGGTTCAGATTTTATGTGTTACATACATCTGTGGTAGCAGGAAGCTAAAGGCGAATTCGTGTAATCCTGTGTTGAGAACAGTGAGGGCCTCCTCTGGACTGTCCTCATCTGAAATACAGGAAAACAAGATTCCAAATACCATACCTGACACACACTAATCTACACACACTGTATACACACACATAGACACACACCCACCATTTCATTTCATTGTTTCACGTTGTGCTTTCAAGTTGCCTTGTGCTTTCAAGTGCCTCATTCCAAGTCAACACCAATATAATAAACCCAGTACGAAATACTGTACGACACATAAGCGCACATAAAACATGTTTTTTATAACACCACACAAATTCACACATAATAAATGCTTTATAACACATACAACCCAGTCATGGTATTTCATTTGAATATTACCCATTGTGTCAGGTCATAAATGCATCAAATACAACATTTCTTGTCATTTCATCCATGAACACTTCAGATACTACAGAGCACAGCAGAGACCTGAAGACACACCCAGGCTTATCAAACATGCATCCGCTTTCACTTCCTTTATCTACATGTTATTGTATACGTTGATGTGTGAATCTCTGATCATCTATTTTCTGCCACCTCAGCAGTCCTGCATGTTCTCTTTTGCAGCTGAGAACATTGTGTATGTGTGTTTGTTGTTAAATCACACCGGCAGCGCGAGGAGAGCAGGAGCAGACTGGTATGAACCAGAATGAGCAGCGGATTTTCAGCCTGATACTCCAATGCATACATACTTGGCCTGCCATTGGAGGAAAGCTAACCTGGTCCCGCCCCTCCACCAAGCCCCTTTATGAATGGCCATGTGTTCTGTAATATGGGAGAATCCAGAGAGAGAGACATGAACAGAGAGATAGGGAGGGTAGGAGAGAGAGAAAGAGAAAGGGAGGGAGATAGAAAGATTTAGGTATTGAGTGATACTCAGACAGAGGGAGGGAGTTTTCGACAGACAGACAGACTAGATCGGTCTGTCTATTTGAAAGAAATAAAGAGGGACTCGAGAGTAGGTACATTCATGCATCTTTATTAAAAACCAACATCTTTTATTTGACAAATTCCTCAATCAATCAACACACAAATACAATCAGGGTTATTACAGTGCAACAAAACAAGGAAAACATCAAATATTTACAGATCATAAACTAATAAACACTATGCTTGAGCAACAATGGAGATAAAAATCTGTGTAGGCGGCAGGCGGCTCTGGTCCTGGAGAGCTACAGGGTGTACCGGCTTTTGTTCCAGCCCTGCACTAACACACCTGGGCCACCTACTCATGGTCCACTATTTAGAACACTGTTGGTTCAATCAGGTGAGTTAGTGCTGGGCTGGAAATAAAAAGCCTGCACCCCATGTAGCTTTCCTGAGGTAAATAGATGATCAGCACATACATGACATCATTTACCAGCCAGCTACATAATGAACCCTACCCTACTGATTAACACTGTTTTCATAAAGGCTATTCTGAACTAAAGGGCACCGGTAGGTTACGTTGCCACCGGTAGGTTACGTTGCCACCGGTAGGTTACGTTGCTGAAAAGGCAACCAGTCTTCTGCTGAAGGTCTTGGTGATGTCATATTGTGATGGATAAATGTTCGAGAAAATATGACTTCAGCTCTCACATTACCCTGGCAACAAGAGCCTGATTCGCCCATGCAAATGTGCATTTACTGTAATATGAGATAGGACTTGTTTATATTGCTGTGTTACGTCAAGAGTGTATTTTTATTGCGGTGTATACTAACTATGGGATTGTTTTTCTTTCAAATGGAAAAATTTAAAGTGTATCTCTTGGTGTTGTTATGCCCTGTAAAGATGCTAAATAAATCCTAAATGTATCACTTTACATGTCCCACTAGACCAGCTATTATGCAAATTGTTATTGCCTGAAACTGAACCTCAGTAGCCTAGTAAGGTAGGGGGCACTACTGTAAACGCCCTCATTGGTCAATGCAATGATACACCAACAGTTACTATTAAGAAATGTAACATATCAGTTACTTTATGAAAGATGTGTGGCATAGGCCTAGGTGTTAGGCTACATAATGGAACTGTTACAGCAGCAAATTGAAGACAAAGTTGCATGCTTTAGAATTTTTATTTCCCCAGATGGAATGATGTCAACCTAGACACATATGGCAGTTTAGACCAATCAGAGGCGAAAGGGGTGTGTGTCCCCCCACGCGCCCCCTCCCCTCAGCCAGTTTGTGAACAGGTTTGAACCGCTTCTAACAAAGGGAGTAAACTTCAGGTTGTCATCAGCGAAACAATGTTACTGATAAAATTATAAAACAAAAGCAGTAATAAACCTAGAAAATATTCTAACTTTAACCGCTTTCAGTTAGATTAGCCTTCGCTCATGTCAAATTTCGACAACATTTGAGGTGTCTTAACTCGCTAAATAAAACGCAGAGAAGGCTTTACAAACTTAAATTCGAATAAAACACAATTACTGTAGAATCTACAGTAATTGTAATATGTGTCATAATAAAACATCAATTTAGCAAATATTTATGTCGGATCTGGCCTATTAAACAGCCTAAATTGGATGCGGAAAACATATCCATTGTCGCATCAGGACCACTATCCCACCTGACTAAGAACTGTCATTTGTTCCAATGAATGTGTGATATGTGTGTTACGCAGTTTATGTCAAATTTAACCCATCATCATTAATGTAACCTACAAATGGCGTAGGCTATAATTACCAGCAATGACAGAGCTACATAACATAGCTGGAATCTGTAAATTCAGAACAACCGGAACTAGGCCTTTCCATATACCCTATTTCAAGTTTGCCAGCACATCTCTGTGAGAATGAGTGCGTAATTATGATGTGGTTGTCCCTTACCTCTCTCCTCTCCTATTAACGTGTCGCTATGGTTTAAGTATTCCACCTCCTCGGTGTAATTCTGAGTGTAGGCAGTGTTGGCTCCGGCGTTCCGGGACTCGGTCCACCGCACCTTGGCTACTCCTCTGGCGGTTATGTTCAGCGTTTTGACGCGAACCTCGCCGGTGACTTCGATTATCACCCTCCCCGAAACCGAATCCCCGCCGGAGTAAACAGGGACGTTGTTGTCGTTCAGATAGTCGAAGTAGACCCCTAATGTTTTCACCTTGCCCAGCACCATGGTGTTAGAAAAATAGCGTCTATGAAAATTTACAAATCATAAGGAATCCTCCGCCCACGGCCCCTCACTTTTTGCGCAGGATAGAGGATGCGCCCTGCGGGCTGGGTTAGTGGTCCTCTCGCTGACGGTTCATGTGGGTGTCAGAGGTTCAGGGTTACAGCAGCGGCTAAAAGCTGTCATCCTCCAAGTGCGTTCATTTCTATGGTCTCCTCCTCTGCTTTCTAGTATGAACAGCTGCTTCGTGTCTCAGCGCTCTTAAAGGAGCCTCGCCATAATAAACTTATCAGGCATGTGCGCACAATTACGCATTCGTTCATCCTTCCGCATGTTGCTGAGTTGAGTTCATAAAGCACTGGCGGTTCTGGGGGCAGTGCCCCTGTGACAACAATTTTGGACCCCCTTGTGGCCCCCCTAAATGTGGAGTATGAAATAATTTTTGCATAACTAATTTTTGCTATTGTTCTTTTTTTACATCCGTTATTAGACAGTGGCAACATGGAACACTAATTAAACCCACACATTTACTAGAGGGACATGGTCTTTTGCCTACTAATGCCTGCAATGAAGTGAAGAAAACGATATGACAACAACAACGTCTAATGTAACTGGCCCCTCTAACAGTACATCTGGCCCCAGCTTGGCCCCCCCAGTTGAAAGGGTCTAGAACCTCCGCTGTCATAAAGATAGGCTACAGATCTCGGATCAGCTTCCCAAATCCCCAAAACCCAAATTCAAACCCGAAAAACATAACTGACCTTCTATCAGTGTTGGGGTAATTTCATTCTTTTTGGAGAGGATAGGCCTACAGTTTCCACAACTGTTGCTATTTCATTAACTTGTCCCATTCTTAAAGAGTTGATACATAATTAACCTTCAACCCTTCCTTTGCTGTGTTCCTACCCTTATGGCCGCTGTTCCACATTCACTTTTGAAATATTTGTCAAAAAATTGGTTTGGATGAAAGTCCTGCTGGCCATATGAACCTTCTTACAGAAAATTATGACACTATAGTCCCTTACTGTCATCTACTTGTGAAAAGAAGAACACGCTGGTAAGAGCATTCATGATAGTCAAATTATACTGAACAAAAATATAAACGCAACATGCAACCTTAAAATATTTTACTGAGTTACAGTCAATTGGAGCGGCAGGTAGTCTCTTGGTTAGAGCGTTGGGCCAGTAACCGAAAGGTTGATAGATCAAATGAAATGAAATGAAAATCTGTCGTTCTGTCCCTGAACAAGGACGTTAACCCACTGGTCTTAGGTCGTCATTGCAAATAAGAATTTGTTCTTAACTGGCTTGCCTAGTTAAATTGAAATAAATTCATTAGGCTGTAATTTATGGATTTCCCATGACTGGGTAGGGGCGCTGTAACGCCCAGGCCCGAGATTACAGGCTGGAGCGTTTTGGTTTCGTTTTGGTGTAGGGTTTGTGTGTTCTAGGGTGTCTAGTTCTATGTTGGGATAATGGTTCCCAATTAGAGGCAGCTGAGTCTCGTTGTCTCTAATTGGGAACCATATATATATTTGGGAGTTGCACTTTAGTTTCGTGGGTTATTGTTTATGTTATGTTCATCATGTTCAGTCGGGTTCTTGTCTAGTTAGGTTTCTCCATTCATGTCTAGTTAGGTTTCTCCATTCATGTCTAGTTAGGTTTCTCCGTTCGTGGTTAGGTTAGGTTTCGCCAGTCGTGGTTAGGTTTAGATCTTTGTGTTGAGTTTAGTATTTAGCGTTAGGGCTCACGTCTTGTTTCTTCGTTTACCAAGCAGCGAGAGACCCGGGAGCTTAGGTCTTGGGAGGAGGAGTTGTTCTATGGAGGTGCTTGGGACCAGCCTGGAGAGTATCGTCGGCCCAGAGAGGAACTGGAAGCAGCGGCGGCTGAGCGCGCAGGTGTGAGGACCTGATGGGAGCATGGGATCCGGTGAGAGGCAGGTTTCTCAGACCTCGCCGGGCTAGGAAGCCCGTAAGGCAGCCCCAAGAAACTTTTTGGGGGGCACACGAGGAGGTTGGCCGGTTCAGGAGGGACTCCTGAGCCAACTCCTCGTGCCTTGTGGAGAGCGTTGGGGAGAGCGTCGCACGAAGGCACACCGTGCTATGCAGTGTTGCGCACGGTTTCCCCTATAGGGATTCAGAGGCCGGTGCGAGAGATTCTCGCTCCACTCATCAGTCGGGCGAAACTAAGTGTTCAGCCAGGAAGAGTGGTGCCATCTCTGCGCGCTAAGTCTCCAGTGCGCCTCCTGGGACCCACCCAGCTCCCCGTGCGCTCAGAGAATCCAGCACGTCCTGTTCCGGCTCCGCGCACCCAGCTCCCGTGCGCTCAGAGAGTCCAGCACGTCCTGTCGGCTCCGGCGCACCAAGCTCCCGTGCGCTTAGAGTCCAGCACGTCCTGTTCGGCTCCGGCGCACCCAGCTCCCCGTGCGCTCAGAGAGTCCAGCACGTCCTGTTCCGGCTCCGCGCACCCAGCTCCCCGTGCACTTAGAGAGCCCAGTTCGGCCTGTTCCTGCTCCACGCACCAGAGTTCCAGTGAGCATCACGAGTCCAGTACGACCAGTTCCTGCTCCACGCACCAGAGTTCCAGTGAGCATCACGAGTCCAGTACGATCAGTTCCTGCTCCACGCACCAGAGTTCCAGTGAGCATCACGAGTCCGGTTCGGCCAGTTCCTGCTCCCCGCACCAGAGTTCCAGTGAGCATCACGAGTCCGGTACTGCCAGTTCCTGCTCCACGCACCAGAGTTCCAATGAGCATCACGAGTCCAGTACTGCCAGTTCCTGCTCCACGCACCAGAGTTCCAGTGAGCATCGCGAGTCCAGTACGGCCAGCTCCAGCCCCACGCACCAGAGTTACCGTGAGCATCATGAGTCCGGTATGCCCAGCTTCTGCTCCACGCACCAGAGTTCCAAGAAAGGGTCCAGGGCCTCCGGTGCGTGACATCAGACCAGCACGGCCAGCACCGGAGCCCCCACCTGGGACAAAGGGACCCACCCGAAGACCCCCCCACAGACTTTTGGGCGCGTCCGAGTCCGCGCTTTGGGAGACTGTAACGCCCAAGCCCGAGATTACAGGCTGGAGCGTTTTGGTTTTGTTTTGGTGTAGGGTTTGTGTGTTCTAGGGTGTCTAGTTCTATGTTGGGATAATGGTTCCCAATTAGAGGCAGCTGAGTCTCGTTGTCTCTAATTGGGAACCATATATATATTTGGGAGTTGCACTTTAGTTTCGTGGGTTATTGTTTATGTTACGTTCATCATGTTCAGTCGGGTTCTTGACTTTCGTGTCTAGTTAGGTTTCTCCGTTCGTGGTTAGGTTTCGCCAGTCGTGGTTAGGTTTAGATCTTTGTGTTGAGTTTAGTATTTAGCGTTAGGGCTCACGTCTTGTTTCTTCGTTTATTGTTTTCGTTCTGTCCCGTGTTTTCAATAAATCATGTATTCTGGCTACATCGCTGCGTCTTGGTCTGTCCCGAAGGAAGAGAATCGTGACAGGCGCAGTCATGGGAGGGCATAGGCCAACTCACTTGGGAGCCAGGCCCAGCCAATCAGAATGAGTTTTTCCACACAAAAAGCCTTTATTACAGACAGAAATCTTCCTTTAACCTTTACACATTTTTTAAAAGTACAAAATGTTACAAATTTGGAAAATTAGGAAAAACATTTTTCCTTTCAAACGTTCTAATAATATGCAAGCTCTCAGAGGGGGTAGTCCCCACTCGCCCACCACCCGTAAATTGATTGATCTCTGACCTCAGCAGCGATACCAACCCTAATTATGCCATTAGCGGACAAACAGCAGAAATTGCGAACAACGCTCTCCAAAATTAACCATCGGCGCAGGCCTTGTAAAGGTTCTCTCCAGTCTAGCCCTGATGTCTTGCCATCTGAGATTGGCATCGGTCCAATACCGCAGTGCACAGCTGAAGCACGAGCAGGTAACGGTAGACATAAAGGGACAGGTGGAGAGAACCGGGAAACTGATGACAAATACAGAAAAGGGAAAATTCTGCTAGCTATGGAACTGTGTTTGAAAACGGAACAATTTAATGTAATTGCAAAAACCTTTGATGAACGAGCACAAACTCTTCAACAAAATCATCTTCTACAGGAACAAAATTGTGTTCTACAGGAACAACTCGATTTAGCCAAAACTAAATACGATGATGTCCAAGCCAAACTAGATAAATCTGACAAGTTATGTACAAACAGGAGCGCACAACCTGATAACATGCATGCTGTTTTGTTGAACGTTACTCAAAGTAACACTGTTCTACTACAAATGCTGCAGACCAAAGACAATCAGTTAATGAACACAATGACTAAGTTGGATGACAGGTCAGCAGAACTCATTGAAGTCGCTGACCAAATTAATGTTAAGTTTGAGACCGAAAGGAGCAAGTGCGACACTCACGTGTCCAAAACCAGAACTCTAAGCGCTCAAGTGGACTCTACAATACTGCAGAATACCACACTTAGGTACAATCTGGTGGAATTCCAGAACAGTCACACGCTACAGCGTGACTACCCAACCAAGCAACTGGAGTCCAGCACTCAAAGGAGTGAAGACGATAGATTTCAGACTCTCGCATGTGTCCCTCAGTCTTCTCCTCTTGGCCGTTCGGCACTGAGTAATATGGCGCCTCTTCACCAGCTTCTCCTCTTGGCCATTCAGCCCCAATTTCCCCACAGGATGAAGCCAACCCTCTCCGCCCGCTTGGCTGAACGCCTTGACAAACTCGTCAAGAATTTCCCCACCTTTGACCACGTTCCAGGTCAGCCAAACAATACTGAGACGTTCCTAGCTGACATAGAGGACGCTTTGGATGGCTACCCGAAGCCTACGTGTTCTGACAGGGTTTACCTGTTGAAGCGAAGGTTGAATAGACACGTGACGAGGTTCATTCATCTACAACAGCAACATGTGCTAAATGACTACAGCTTTGAAATTAGAATTCAGTGGTTCTGTGACTCACAAACATGATAGCTCACTGGCTAACACTGTCAAACAAGCTCGGAATGGACACCCACAAGCTTACTGTCATAGGTTTCGTTCAGCTTACTTTGACCTACTGACTGAAACAGGAATGGAAGAGCTGTTACCATTCAAACAAATGTTTCTGTCAAACATGTATCCCACCTTCATTACCTACCTGGGCCCTGCAGCCCACATTGGCTGGCCTATCTTACAACTCAGAGAGCTTGCAAGCACAGCTTTTGAGGCATCAAAATCTCACAATACTAAGAGCCCCGACCACTCAGTTTTGAAGTTTGACCAGGAGCACTCACTCCAGTTAGAGGGTGAATTATCAGATATTGGAGCATTGAGAGATCACGCGCAACAACGGTTTCTACCACGAAACCACAAATCCAATAAACTCCGCGGTCAAAATAACTGTAAAGTACGTCGCAATCGAAACGACTACCGCTACAATTGACCTGTTTGCTACGTTCCTTCACCGATCCCACAAAAAGTGTCAGAGCACAAGGTTAACAAAGGGTTAAAGGACAATCAAAACATAGACCAATGTTCTCTAGAAGTTCCACTACGTGAAGAACTAAAGAGAGAAAAATGTGAGAAAAGGGTAAAAGATAAGTCACAAGGACTAGATGGGGAATTGCTGGACACCAGGTCCACAGGAATTAACACAATTAGCAAGGAAATTAAAATGTATCCTGCTCTCACTCGAGACCCTATCCAGGGCCCGCTTGATCAAGAAACATGGCAACAGGCTTTGTCTATAGACTCTGATACAAAGTTTGCGAAGAAAAAGGTCAAAAGCTTTGTTAAAGCCAAGCCTACTCAAAATCCCAAAAGTTAATCTGCTTTCACCTTGAACAGAAATTGCACGTCACGTCATTGCGAACGACCACTCCCCTTTGTGGGGAATATGTCCACTAAACATTTGATGATCTCAAAAGGGCTTTGAAGCCAACTAAACATTAGTTAGAAGTGGAACGATGCGACACTACATTTTGAGGTTTCACTCAGACTACCTCATCCTCTCACATTGAGAGTCATGCTGAAACTACACTTCCAGGACGTATCGCTTGTTCACCCTGTGTATGTTACCAGCCTCGAATCTGAACCCCTGCTACTCGGAGCAGACTTGATGGATCGGTTACTCCCACTGATGGATTGGAAAACCAACCATGTATGTTCACAGGTCCCAGTGCCTTCTACACTGACCACACTGTCTTCCCCTAACGCTAGCTGCAACGTAATCATCCACAAGGGGTATCTGTCGAAAGCACCCCTTGAGAAAAAGACGTTTCAAAACCTCCTGGTGCAGAATCTGATCCAAGGAGATATGACGATATCTCAACACATTCCATCAGCAAACCTTATGGACCTTTCTGTTCAGGATTTCGAGACAGTTGTCTCTGCGAATGAACAACCTTCCTCTTCCTTGCAGTCGTGCAATACTGTAGTTGAGATGAACTTCTCTTGCCCTTCGGACACTTCCGCAAGCACTGCGGCCATCTCAGCAAGAAAAACATTGATGCGCAGAGTGTACTCTGCTTCCAATGATACATCTTCCGCTTTGTGGGGGACTGTCACCCCTTACAATGACACTAATGGCAATCCAGCAACTGACCCGATGACTCTCACTGGTGAAACACTTTGCAATATCACAGACAGATATCTTCGTCTCAGTTCGCAGGTACTGAAGAGGTTGCCATGCGGACGCAGTGGTGACTGACAGGCCTCTACAGCCACTGAGTGTTTTGAAGCACAAACACCAGGAGATTTGGTAGAAAGGTTACAGCCATTCTCATAACAGTGCAGCCGCTGACAACTCGTACATAGGGTCAAACTTTTTCATTTGTGCCTCGGATACCAACACCACCCGCTGGTGGGGGGGTCCCGAGACACAAAAGGAGGGAATAGTAGCCCAGACCCATGATGAGCCTCATCGAGGGTGGTGGGGGGGTTGAGACTACATGTGACACCGCACAAGGCATAAAACAAGTCTAGTTGTAAGCTCCCCTACGAGAACAGTGAGGAGCAGACATGCCCCTAGACGGGGATAATCTTAGAACACATCTAAGATATTACTGAGGTGTACCACACTGGTCGTAAAAGAAGTCCAGTGGACTTCCACCTCAAACAAATTGCAAAAATAGTCATGCCTTGCCATGTGTTCCGGGAGGATAATATTTCAGAATAAATCAGTAGGATAACTGGTCGCCTTGAGTACCAGTATCAATGCCAGCAACAGTCAGTCCAGCAACAATCAGTAAGATGATTAAAGACCTCACAAGTCAAAATGCTATTGATAATAGCGACAGAGGAGTTAGTAGTCACTCACGTTGCAACACGTGTAAGGGAATCTCCAGAACACTCTTCTGATGGTCAACACACATGCCACTAATAAATAGAAGATATTAGAAGTCATGAGCCATGATCCCACAGCGTACGACTGGTCCAGTGCTTATAGAGTACTTCCGTCATGAGGTTAGCTCCTTCGTGGATAACATAGCTATGAAATAGACTTCTTCATACCTATCGCCACTACAATAGTGGAAGACACAGTGACTTGTAGTAAAACCACTACAGACTCCCTCGATACCAATTCTGACTGACCTCCAGGCATTGAACTGAAAATCACCTGATTATGTCAGACTCATTCTGAACAAGTTGTAGTCTACCAGGATACTTGGTTTTCTTCCCTCGACATGTGTGCTTGTGTAAGCATAAACGCACATGTACAACGGAACATCCAATTAGGATTTATGCTGGGATCACTTAAGGGTCCAAGCAAAACGCCAACCTGGGTAAAATTGAAAATTTACCCTGAGGCCTTTGACTCTACAGCTACAGTACTCACCAGTTTCTCCTCAGAAGTCCATAGGTCATCCCTGTAGATTGCCCAAAACTTATGCCTTGCAGCTGTAGACTTATCATGTAGTTATCAACTTAGGATAGTGCCCTAAGCAACACACCGCAAATTAGGAACGCCCTAGACATGACATTAGAGACAATGCCATGATAGAGTCATTTAGGGGCGGCAGGTAGCCTAGAGGGGCGGCAGGTAGCCTAGTGGTTAGAGCGTTGGACTTGTAACCGGAGGGTTGCAAGTTCAAATCCCTGAGCTGACAAGGTAAAAATCTGTCGTTCTTCCCCTGAACAAGGCAGTTAACCCACTGTTCCCCGGGCGCCGAAGATGTGGATGTCGATTAAGGCAGCCCTCTGCAAGGCATTTGGTTGTACAACTGACTAATAATGGTGACTTTGATTTAGCCAAGACCATGGCATATATAGAATACAGTTAAATTAGAGGGTTAAGGTGTGATAACTATATTTTGTGAATCTTTTGTTTATGCTTTTATTCCCTTTCGGTTCCCTTGACACTTAGGAAGTGATAGAGCCATAATCAAAGTCCCCATACAACCATCACTTAGTGCTGCAATGCCGCTCATTTTGGAAATACATTTAATTATGTATTTCGTGAGTGTGTGTGTGTTGCTAACATCTGCCTTAGTTACTGCCCAGATCTACCAGCCTGGACGACCAGACGACAGGTCCTGAATGGCGATGCCCAACCCGGACATCCCCAGCCCATCCTTGGAGCGGCCAGCAGCCTCTGGTGGTTTATCCTTCCAGGGAAACCACCAGAGGGGGACGGCTATCTCCAACCAGGTCATCCCCTGGCCATTCTTGTGGTGGCTTGAAGAAATCCTCCCAGGGTAAACCACCAGAGTGGGACAGCAACAGCGATCTCCAACCAGGACATCCCCTGGCCATTATTGGGGTGGCCTTCAGCTTGCAGAAATCCTCCCAGGGTAAACCACCAGAGGGGGACAGCAACCTTTCACACGACGACCCGGACGATTCCACAAAGGACATGGCGACATAGACAGGGCAAACCAGAGCCTCACATCACCAACTCAAGTATCGAAGCCAGCTTCACGTAAATACAATGCATTACTTTTCCGAATGAACGATCGTTAGTGGCATATGTATTTATGTGAGAATAGCTTCCCAGGTCCGATAGAGACCCAAATTCCTTAGCCTTCCTTCCAAACCCCCCTCCTCTCTCTGAATTTACCTTGTTATGACCACACTGTTTTGTCTTGTTTAGTCCACTAGGGACGGTATTTTCCTGTATATTGTTATTATGTATTGTATATTCTGTAATTGTTTAATTAGTTAGTAAATAAATAATTGAGCCAATTGGTGAATGGATGATTTATAGTAAAGGTTGGGTTCGTGCAGATAGCCAGGAATTTTACGACGTTTGGAATGAGAACTGATGAGGTAATAATTCATTAATAGAAGACTAATTGATCAGATTAAAAAATATCTGAAGTTATATTCGGAAAATTATAACTATGTAATCTAAACATTTTCCGTGGTGCCCTGATTTCCTAGTTAATTACATTTACATGATTAGTTTAATCACGTAATAATAATAATTACAGAGAATTTATTTGATAAAATAACAGTCTTCACATTTAATGACAAGCCAGAGACACAACACCACACACCCACATGTACGCCCATACACACATGCACACACACATAGCCTATTGTAAGGGATGCATGGTTTTCTGTATAATCTGTAATAAAAACATTAGGCGTTAATTTCTGTTTGGATTGAATCATCAATGATCTAATTAGGTTCACTGTAAAATAAAAAAAACTCACTTCCCTCTGCCTCATCTACAGTACAATATAGTAAATAATGCGACCTGGTATTAAAACATACTGTGATAATATGTTGGCTACATTCAGATGTTTTGACCAGGTGTAAACCAGTGTAATGATACACTACATGAACAAACACCTGCTCGTCAAACATCTCATTCCAAAATCATGGGGATTCCAATTCATCTCAAAGGTGTTCGATGGGGTTGAGGTCATGGCTCTGTGCAGGCCAGACAAGTTCTTCCACACCAAACTCGACAAACCATTTCTGTATGGACCTCGCTTTGTGCACAAGGGCATGGTCATGCTGAAACAGGAAAGGGTCTTCCCTGAACTGTTGCCATAAAGTTGGAAGTACAGAATCGACTAGAATGTCATTGTATGCTGTAGCGTTAAACTTTCCCTTTACTGGAACTAAGGGGCCTTGCCAGAACCATGAAAAACAGCCCCATACCATTATTCCTCTTCCCCCAAACTGTACAGTTGGCATTATGCATTGGGTCAGGTGGTGTTCTCCTGGCATCTGCCAAACCCAGATTTGTCTGTCGGACTGCCAGATGGTGAACTTGATTCATTACTCCAGAGAACTCGTTTCCATTGCTCCAGAGTCCATTGGCGGCGAGCTTTACACCACTCCAGTCAAAGCTTGGCATTGTGCATGGTGATCTTAGGCTTGAGTGCGGATGTTCGGCCATGGAAACCCATTTCATGAAGATCCCAACGAACAGTTCTTGTGCTGATGTTGCTTCCAGAGGCAGTTTGGAAATCGGTAGTGAGTGTTGCAACCGAGGACAGAAGATTTGTATGCACTACACGCTTCAGCACTCGGCGGTCCCATTCTGTGAGCTTGTGGGGCCTACCACTTTGCGGCTGAGCCGTTGTTGCTCCTAAATGTTTCCACTTCACAATAACATGACTTACAGTTCACTTGGGCAGCTCTAGCAGGGCAGAAATTTGAAGAAATTACTTGTTGGCAAAGTGACATCCTATGACGGTGCCACGTTGAAAGCCACTGAGCTCTTCAGTACGGCCAATCTACTGCCAGTGTTTTCCTATGGAGATTGCATGGCTGTGTGCTCGATTTTATACACCTGTCAGCAACGGGTATTTTGTATATATAGTGTATGTTAATCGGTTCATTCTAAGAAAAAATATTTTTGGTTCCAACTACGGTGTCTTTGTAAGACTCAGAGTAGGTGAACGGATGATCTCCGCATGTGTGATTCCCACCGTGAAGCATGGAGGAGGAGATGTGATGGTGTGGGGGTGCTTTGCTGGTGACACTGTCTGTGATTTATTTAGAATACAAGGCAGACTTAACCAGCATGGCTACCACAGCATTCTGCAGTGAAACGCCATCCCATCTGGTTTGCGCTTAGTGGGACTATCATTTGTTTTCAACAAGACAATGACCCAACACACCTCCACGATGTGAACGGGCTACTTGACCAAGAAGGAGAGTGATGGAGTGTTGCATCAGATGACCTGTCCTCCACAATCACCCGACCTCAACCCAATTGAAATGGTTTGGGATTAGTTGGACCGCAGAGTGAAGGTGTGTCAACAGTATGCTTATGTTATACATATATTTTTTTAATTGGCCATATTAAATTATCATTGTAATTGTGCACGCACTGATGTCAGACATGCACCTTCCCCAAAGAAGTATGTCCTCTCCTCTACGAACCTGTCCTCCTCTCCTCTATGACCCAGAACCTGACAGGTGGTCAAGGAGAGTGTCAATTCATTATTAGGCGAACAGGGGAATCTGTTCACCTCCTCAGCAGAGGATGCACAAGAGTATCCTTTCGGCTTCTAGACAAACACGGAAGTGTTTTAAAATCTGCAACACCTTTGAATCAGCTGTGGTTTTCTCAAATGAGAAAAGCATGTACACATTTTAAAATGATACGCTATTTATCCCTTTATCTATAAAATGCATTGGACAACTATCTAAATATAAATTTCACTTTAGACATTTATTTTGGAATTCTACCCCTGTAAACACAATTTGCCTGATGACGCACGAGTGGAGAAGGAGAGTCTCATTTCATACAAACGCGTTTGTTTCTGAGTTTCCACTCCTCGCCTCCGCTTCTCTAATTATTATAGTTTTTCATGCACGATTGTATGTGTCCCATCATAGTCATTGGCCCTCATCACAATATTACAAATATTCAATCACCCTGTTGCACACTTGTATCGGATGAAAATCCACTCCAATTTGCTGAGGATGACAGAATTAGGGTAGGAGCAATTCTAACCTAATTAATCTAACTTCATTATGACATGTTAAAGAGGCTAGAACCATGAGCTGATCCTTGCAGTCATAGTCTAGTAATAAATAATTAAGTTAATTTAAAGCAGAGGTATCAGTGTGAGTATCTAAAAGAATACAATTTGTGTAATTCATTTTACCAATAAGCCATATCAACAGTCAATAAGTATTGCTCTGAAATATGAGGACTGCAGTCATGTATCAATTTATCACAGTCTTCATCACAGTCTTCATGCTCTCTCCACATTTAATATTCAAAATGATACAGTAGTCTTAGGTCACCCATATCCTTAACTTTTACTCTCTAAGACTCATACGTTTCTCTAATGTCCGTGGGTTCACCGGCCAGTGAAGTATGTGCTGTGTAGGGATGTGTGAGTGCCTATCTGATCTTTCCGAATGGCTCTCTTCAGGTGGTGCCAGAACCATCGCTGGGCAGCTGGACCGGCATCCGCGGGCCACTCCAGAACACTGCGCCTGCAGAGCCGCCTGCGCAGGTGGAGGATGCGTGAGCGTTGCAAGACCTGGGGCTGCAGTACCAGCAGCACCATGGCGTCCACCCCCTCCTCCACCAGCCGCTGCTGCACCAGCAGGGCAGCCATTTTGACTACACCACGCAACAGGAAGCCGTCCGTCAGGACGAACACTGTCTTCCTGCTCTTCCGCACGCTATTGGAGAGATTGTCCATGACAGGCGTACCCAATGTCCAATCACGCTCCTCCAGGCAGAGGGGTATGGCCCTCTCTCCACGCTCCTCTAGCTCCACCCTTAGATGGTTTAATACCCAATCAGAAGCCAGCGGGTCTGCGGTGTCATACATGACAAAGGCGTCGTAGATAAAGTCTGTGGGCACTAAGCGACGGTGATGCTTCATCTTGGCCCCACAGTAGTCCAGAATATAGGACAGATCCCAGTAGAACAGGTGTGCTGTGAGAGATACCAACAGAATGAGAATGATGAGAAATGATGTGATGATGCAGAAGGCCATTGCGTTTTCATCGTTCACACACTCCTCTATGTCGTAGCTCAACACAGACTTGCCCCTCCTCTCCACGGGCATGTCGCATGTCACCTCAGTGGCCAGCAGAGGGAGCTCCACCTCATTGCTTCTCATCCACAGATGGAAGTCCAACAGGTCACAGGTGCAGTGGAGCGGGTTGCCCTGTAGGGAAAGCTGCTGGAGGTGGTTCTCTGCTCCAGACTCAAATGTGGTCTGGTTGATGAGCTCCAGCAGGTTGAATCTGAGGTCCAGCACATACAGGCTCCTGGCGCCCCTGAGGAAACCAGGCGCTAGCTGGGAAATCCTGTTATGGCTCAGGTCTAGAAACTTAAGTGAACTGGTTAAAGCACAGGCCACCTGCTCCAGTTTGTTCTTACTCAAGTCCAGCTCCTCCAGATGCGGTAGTTGTGTGAGCGTCTCCCAGTCAAAGACCTTCAGTTGGTTTTTACTCAGAGACAGGCGTCTCAGGGTCTTGGGGAAGTGTTTGTAGACCTCAGACGGTACACGATTAAGCTTGTTGTATGACAGATCCAGGGAAGTCAGGTTTTGGAGCGCTCTGAAAAGTTCATAGTTCTGGCATATTTTCCACATGATGTCTAGGCGGTTGCCCTGGAAGTTCAACTCCTGCAGGGAGCTGCTTGAGACGTTGTTATGAGTGAGGGTGCTGATCTCATTCCAGCTCAGGTTCAAAACCTTCAGAGAACCCAGGTTTTCCATGAATGCTAAACTGTGGTTTAGCCCTGCCACCACAAAGTAATGATTATTATGACTCAGGTCCAACACCTCCAGTTCTGTTAGCTCACTGAATGCATGCTCATAGTGAAGGTAGATCTTATTCCGGGATAAATCCAAGTACTTAAGTTTGGGGAAATGTACAAACTCACTACCGTTGAACATGTCTCCAATGGAGTTAGATGACAGGTTGAGACAAGCTGTGTTGTCCAGGCCTTGCAGCATATCAGGGTTTATGTGGAAGATGTTGTTTCTGCTAAGGTCAAGCACTGGACCGTACGCAATACACTTTGGCTTAATGTTAGGCAGATGGAGACGATAGAGTCTATCCTTGTGTACGTAAGGCCCAAACCTGTCTCTATTCAGCTCATAGCCACAGCTACACCCACATATTGACAAATCATCTGCTCTCTTAGACAAGAAAGCAAATTTGTTCTCAGAGAGGCCAACACTGGACAAGTTGTGGAACATGCCAAACAATGAGATGTTTGTCTGATAGATAAAGTTAGTTCCCAAATTGAGCACAGACAGGTGAGATAAATTGTAAAGTGGGTTCAAGTCATTTTTGTGAAGAGTTGAAAAAACATAGTTTTCTAGGTGTAATGTCTTCAGAGATGTCAGGTTGGAAAAGTTCATAGAGAGCTTCAAGTTGTGGGAATATGAAGATTGTCCGGGGTGATTGTAAGACAAGTCCATCACCTCTACGCTAGGTAACACAGAGAGGAAGTCCCCATTGGCTATCTCACCAACTAGACGGTTGAATGAAAGGTACAGGTAGCGTAAGTTGGTGAGGTTCTCAAACCAGGAGGACTGTAGGTGATCTAGAGAGTTTCCGGATAGTCTCAGCTCCTGCAGCTTGGATAGCTTCCTGAAGGCATATGGGTGGATCTGTAGTGCCCCATTTGATGTATTACAGGGCGAGCAGGAAAACGGGGTGTTAGAACACACAGGGCAGTTACCTGACAGGCCCAGAAGCCTCAGGCTAGTGAGGCCACTAAGGTCATGCTGGTGAATGTGGGTGATAGTGTTCTGTTTGAGTTTGAGCTGCTGGAGGGATGGGGGGAGGAACTTGGGGATAGCTATCAATCTGTTGTTTGACAGTGATAAATTAGCAAGGTAAGTGAGGTGGGAGAAAGTTCTGTTTTCGATGACTAGGGGTCCATTACAAACACTCCTGTAGTCGCAGTTTCCAATTAAGTGGATTGTTTCTAAGAGTCTGACATGCATGAAGTCGTTTGGCCTGATGGTTTTGATGTGGTTGAACTTCAGGCTCAGAAACCGCAGCCTGGACGGTAGGGCACTTGGCACTGCAGAAAGACCATTACCATCGAGGAGCAGTTCCTTGAGCTGATCCAGCATGGAGAATGTTTGGTTCTCTATTGTCAGAGGATGTTTCTGGGGGTTATTGCTAAGGTCTAGTCGAGTCAGGTTTCGGAGGTTCCTGAACGAGGTCCCGGAGAGTTTCTTGATCCGGTTGGAGGAAAGGTCGAGCCGCGTGGCATTCCAGCTGATATCCTGGGGTACCTGGAGTAGCTTCCTGTCCGAGCAGTCAAAGGACTCTGATTGGTTGAGTGAGATGACATCACAGGGTAGTTTCCTCTGAGCCCAGGTCCTCCCAGAGCAGGAGAGGGAGAGACACAGCAACACCAGGATGAACAGCAGTCTCTGAAAGGCAGGGGAAAGGGGAAACCTGTGGGAAGAGGATATCATATGAATATTGATTGAAAATATCTGATTCCAAAAGTAGTCTCAGTTCTCTGCAAGAGGGGAGTGAGAGGTAAGACAAAATTATATATTAGATGACAACGGCACAGATAGTATTGCTATAATTGTTGAGTGCTTCAGCTTAGGTCATCAACTTAAAAAATAATTGGAAATGAATGCTGAGCTTCTCAACTAATTGTGAGTGGGCTACAGTGGAGGCTGCTAAGGGGAGGGCAGCTCATAATAATGGCTGGAATTGAGTGAATGGAATGGTATCAAACACATTAAAACCATTTGTTTGATGCCATTCCATTTACTCCATTCCAGGCGTTATTATGAGTCGTCCTCTCTTCAGCAGCCTCCACTGGTAGGCTACCTGATGTCTCTCTCTGCGGCTTACTGAAAGGAGGGAGATTATTGTACATTCAAGAACAATGGAAACTTTGTATAATGAATTGTATAGTGCTTTGTAAGTATGTAACAGGGTGAAACTGTTGACGTGTTGAACGCAGCCTGTGTCAGCGTCAGGTGTCTGTAATTATCAATTAAGGGTGTGCTTTGGTATAAAAGCTGTGTGTTATTGCTCATTTAGGGGATACCCTTGAAATTGTTCAGGCTGATGTGCAATGTGAGGACAAGGACGTAATCGTAATCCAAATTCTACCGGAACATAATTGTGTCTAGGGCAAGGTGTGCCCCCTCTCCACTGCTGGCTGCTTTAATTCTCCCTTGGCTCGCCTTCCTCATTATCTGATGGGTATGTATTTATTGTGTGTTGGCCGGATATAATCAGAACTTAAATATAATGTGATACATTAAGTGATTATTGAGTATTTGTGCTGATGACGAAACTGAGATTATTCAACTATTTTGTGCTTCTGGTTAGCAGTGAACGTTTGAAACACTAGCCGCTGAAGATTGTGTCAATGATGAACATACCTGAACACTTTTCTTGAAAATAAAATGTATTTTGTATCTGATATCTGGCTGGTCATTCCCATGTTCCACTTCCTGACGCAAAGAACCTGTGTGTTTTATATTAGTCCCGAGGACTTCTCCTCATGTAAAAAAAAAAATTATAAATATATATCTCAAGTTTGTGTAGTAGGCCTACAGTAAGGGGAAAAACATGTATCATTATCTTACTTCTGCTTTCTTGAACTTCACAAAACCTTTTTAAGGTAGCTTTTAGTTCAAGATTTAGCTAATTGAATGTGACATATATATTTCAATATTAATATTTTATTAATTTATACATCTGTAAATAATGCATTGATCCTACTTTAAAACTTTAACATATATACAAAAACAATACTGTGAAGTGCCCTGTAAGGAAATATTTAACTTGATGGTTCATGTGTGCCATGTCATAGGGTGAGCAATTGGGCTGTCTATCCGCTGTTGAATGATGTTAGGATGTATCAACACAATATTTCAGTTTTCCTCATATCCTAAGCCCATTGTAGGAATGTACTGGTCATAAGGAACCATAAAACTCTTCAATTAAAAATAAAAAGGTACTTTTAAAAGTGACCCAAAATATTAAGATTCTCTCATTTAGATCCAATTAATTTCTGATACACAAATGTCTTGGTACTTACCAGTGTTCCTTCATAGTGCTCCGAGAGAGCTGGTAAGTACCAAGGTGGATGAGCCTCTTTTTTTGTGTCCATCACACAGGAAGTCGTCTGGAGCCTTGCTGGTTGCACTTCCACATTGAGAGTGTATTCTGAGTATTTTGTATGAGTATTCTGAATGCTCTGTGAATTCTGACCTTCTTACATGGATGTTGAAACTTCCTCTAAGTGCATGGTATGTGTGTTCTGGGGTCAAGGTTGTGCAAAGCATCCCACAGAAATTGATTAAATGCTCAAGGAATGCACTACGAATCTGTTTAATCGATCAAAATGTTAACTCTGTTGTCCATCAACGTATGACCCCAAAGAAAAACCATTGTCTTGATCTGTTTTTCTCGGTGTGCCCGGGACCTCTCTGTACAATGTACTCCCACCCCCTTTAGTAACATCTTTGTTCCTCTATTTAGAAAACCGGAATGACCCTTGGATGATCTCACCCCAACCAAACCCCGTGATTGTGAATGTAATTTGTCCACGACAGAGGAAAGCGAGGCTACAGATTGTCTTTATAGTAAGAACAGTTGTAGAATTGTGATAGGTGCCTTTCTTTGGTTTGAAATATGTAGCTTGGTTTTTTGGGTTGATGGAGAGTGATTAGGGGTTGGAACTAAAGCCTACCCTGTAACTCCTCTGGACCAGGGTTGTAGACCTCAATACATGGCTGCAGGGTTGGGTAGGTTACGTTCTAAATGTTAGTTACTAGTTACCAATGAAATTGTAATTAGTAATGTAACTTTTGGAATCCCACAACTCCGTAACGTAATCTGATTACTTTCAGTTACTTTTTAATTACTTTTCTGTTAAGAGGTATTAAGACTAAAATGATCCATCAAACTAATTTGGTGTGTCGTAGTTGAGCCTTTTTTCAATGCTGATTTGAATGTCAGTGAGAACAGAATGGTGTCAATGTATTTTTTCACAAACATCCTTTCCTAGTTTTTTAAATCTGATTACATTGTCCAACTCAATGCTTACTTGCAGGTTCCTTCTCAACAATGCAACAACAATAAGACATCAAAGATAATACTAGCAAAGTAAAAGGCTCAGTAGCCTTCCTGTAATATACATTTTAGCACCTTTTTTTCCTATCTTGAACCTAAAAGGGTTCTTCAAAGACGCTTGGACCTTCTTTTTTGATATTTTCAGTGGCATTGTTAACAAACACGCCCCCATAAAGAAAATTTGACTTAATAACAGGTTCAGCCCCTGGTTAGACTGTGATCTTGCAGAGTTACTCCACCTCAAGAATTGCATTTGGCAAAAGACTCTGCACATGCATACTCAGGTTGACTGGCTATCGTTCAGAAAATGAGAAAAAAGTGCACTCAGGCTAACTTTGGAAGGCCAAAGTTAGTTTAAGGAGCAGTTCTCTCTCTGTGGGTCTAACCCCAAGAAGTTCTGGAAAACGATTAAAGACCTGGAGAATAAACCCTCCTCCTCACAGCTGCCCATGTCCCTTATTGTTGATGTGGTTGTTACTGACAAGAAGCACATGGTTGAGCTCTTTAATCACCACTTCATTAAGTCAGGATTCCTATTTGACTCAGCCATGCCTCCTTGCCCGTCCAACATTTCCTCATCTCTCACCCCCTCTAATGCTACTATCCCCGACGCTTCTCCCTCTTTTTCCCCTGCCCTGCTACAAGGTTGCTCCCTGCAGGCGGTCACTGAGTCCGAGGTGCTAAAGGAGCTCCTTAAACTTGACTCCCAAAAAAACATCTGGGTCAGATGGTTTAGACCCTTTCTTGTGGTTGCTGCCCCTATCATCGCCAAGCCTATCTCCAACCTTTTTAACCGGTCTCTCCCTTCTGGGGAGGTTCCCATTGCTTGGAAGGCAGCCACAGTTTGTCCTTTATTTAAAGAGGATCAGCTTGATCTCCCCAACTGTTATAGGCCTATTTCTATTTTGCACTGTTTATCAAAAGTGTTGGAAAAACTTGTCAGTCGACTGACGTTCTTGATGTCTATAGTATTCTCTTGGGTATGCAATCTGGTTTCCGCAATCTGGTTTTCTGCAATCTTAAAGGTCCTCAATGATGTCACCATTGCCCTTGATTCTAAGCAATATTGTGCTGATATTTTTATTGACTTGGCCAAAGCTTTTGATACGGTAGACCATTCCATTCTTGTGTGCCGGCTAAGGAGTATTGGTGTCTGAGGGGTATTTGGCCTGGTTTGTTAACTACCTCTCTCAGAGTGCAGTGTATAGAGTCAGAAAATCTGCTGTCTCAGGCAATGGCCTGTCACCAAGGGAGTACCCCAAGGCTCAATCCTAGGCCCCATGCTCTTCTCAATTTACATCAACAACATGGCTCAGGCAGTAGGAAGCTCTCTCATCCATTTATATGCAGATGATAGTCTTATATCAGCTGGCCCACCAATGCTCCTTATAGGACACATCACTGCACTCTAAACTCCTCTGTAAACTGGTCATGTCTGTATACCCGTCGCAAGACCCACTGGTTGATGCTTATTTATAAAACCCTCTTAGGCCTCACCCCCTTATCTGAGATATATACTGCAGACCTCATTCTACACATACAACAACCGTTCTGCCAGTCACATTCTGTTAAAGGTCCCCAAAGCGCACACATCCCTGGGTTTTTTCAGTTCGCTGCAGCTAGAGACTGGAACGAGCTGTAACAAACACTCAAACTGGACAGTTTAATCTCATTCTCTTAATTCAAAGACTCCATCATGGACACTCTTACTGACAGTTGTGGCTGCTTTGTATGATGTATTGTTGTCTCTACCTTCTTGCCCTTTGTGCTGTTGATTTGTCATGTTGGAGCTAAGTTTGGCAGACTAATAATGTTAAAATCACAGTGCAGTCAAAAATATGATTTTCAGGTTCACGAAAAGTTGAGTCAACTAAAAAAAGTATGTGGTACCAGTTTCTTAAAGGAGAATAACACTGAAATACTATGTTTTGGTATTTGTTTTCATAAGTCCACTGTTGATACAGTCCCAGAATGTTTTGCATGTCAGCAGTCAAGTTGCCAAGATATTGGACTTTGAAGAAGTGTCTCCAGCCACATCATGATGATGATGATGATGTGGCTGGAGACACAAGAACAACCAATGACAGAGGTCAAACCAAGATGAACCAACCAATGACAGGGGTCAAACCAGGAGCCAATCAAACAACGAGAAGCCGTGTGTGTGTGCCCTGGACAGCTCCTGGGCTGCATTTGTCTACAAACCCTCCCTCTGCCTACACAGAGACAGCCATGCCCCCACATGTAGCCTAAATATCATCCCCCCCAAGACATGCTAACCTCTCACCATTGCAACAACACTGGAGGCTAACATTCTTTGAGAGGGTATGATATTTGTGCGTCTGTTAGTTTGTCACTCATAATTATTCACGATTTATTCAGGACTATCTGTAATCATGGTAGCATCCACATTAATGTAGAAGTGTTTAGAAACATATTCTATTCTTATTTACAATAAAACTGACTCCAAAATGACACAATATATTATTTACAAAAAAAAATGATAGGGCACAAAATAATCTGAAACACAACCAAAACAAACAGCAAATGCAGCTAACAAATTTGTAGAGTCACAAGCTTAACGTAGTGTCCAGGCCAGAGTTTAGGCTGGCGTGTTTTTATTTTATTTTGGTGTAGGGTTATTTTGGTTCTAGTTTGTCTATTTCTATGTTGGGGTAATGGTTCCCAATTAGAGGCAGCTGTGTGTCGTCTCTAATTGGGAACCATATATATGTTTGGGGTTTTCAATAGTATGTCGTGGGTTATTGTTTAGGCATAGCTTCATTTGTTCGTGGTGTAAGTCTATGTTATGATCTTCGTTCTGTTTATTGTTTTGCCCAGTTACGTGAGTTACGTTTCGTAATAAAAGCATGTATACTGGATACCTCGCTGCGCCTTGGTCTGTCCCGCATGAAGATCGTGACACGTAGCCATTGCGTGTTAAGAATATGGGACCAAATATTACACTTTTGAGTTTAACTACTTTAATACATATAAGTGAATTTGTCCCAATACCTTTTGGTCCCCTAAAATGGGGAGACTATGTACAAAAAGTGCTGTAATTTCTTAAACGGTTCACCCGATACGGATAAAAATACCCTCAAATTAAAGCTGACAGTCTGCACTTGAACATTGTATCATTTCAAATCCAAAGTGCTGGAGTGCAGCGCCAAGACAAAAACAAACAATGTGTCACTGTCCCAATACTTTTGGAGCTCACCTTTATTTCTGTAATGGATACAGTCTTGATTTGGCCACATAAACACAACCAAACTTGACAAATCAAGCTGACTGTCACGCACAAGGCAAAGGAAATTGAAAATAGTGCCAAATAGTCTGGCTGTGATTGTTCCTCAGTATGCACAAAGGGGACTCTTTTTTTTTCAGAGCTTTTCCAAAACTAAAGGAGACTTTCTTTATCATGCACTTCTACGACTCCATCCCCCCACACAACAAACACACACATTCTCCTCTTATTTACACAATCACTATGGTATTAAACTGTCTGATCTAGGACCTGCCCTTTGGGCACCAGTTAACTCTCAGTATACACTTCTACTACCCCTCCAATAACCCAGGGATTGTGTTCCTCTTCTTTAATGATAGATCATCTGTCTTTTCACTGTGGAACCTGTAGTCAACATGGTCTGGTCAGGCTGCTGGTATAGCCTACAGCTGTCATAGCTGGAAAACACACATGCATGCGCACTCTCTCACACACGCACACAAATAGGTGAACCATATGACCATTAGGTCAAAGGTAACTTCCCCTGATGATGCTGGTGCTATTTTACACCAGCATATTATTATCTATTGATGAGTATTACAGCTACGACATATAGCCTATCTATAATATGTTGGAACGGCGTGTTAGACTATTAAGGGTTGTATCTCTATTATTACACTTTACTAACCTAGTCTACATGATGTCTACAGGCTACATGCTGCAAAGACATCTACTCCATCTGGGATAATAATGCTAGACTACTATAGTGTAGTCTAGTCTCTCTCTGTTTCATTGATCACATTTCTTACCTGCAGATCAGTTTTATTCAGCTGTGGCTGTCTCCCCTTCATCGCTGTCACTACTGTCTAGCTGCAAGGCTCCGCAACCAGCCTCTCCAGGCACGCCAACCCCAGTGAAGACTGTGGTGGGACTGTACCAACGTGGGCTTCAGGCTGCCCGTACCGCCGTCGACTCTGTCGAGCTGAATCGTCTTTTAGCCCTCCTGTATGTGGCATGGAGGTCTGGAGCTCTGGTCCTCTTTGCCACAGAGGAGCAGCTCCTGCAAGTCCAAGAAGAGGAGGTCGGGCTGTGAGGGGGAGATCATCAGGTCCAAGGGGTGCTTTTCTTCTCCCGAAACATCCACACCGATTCCTCTCATTTTTCTCCTCTGGGTTTTAGCGCTGAGGATGGGTTTGGCTTTCGCTTGAAATTGTTTCCACGTTCTGTTTTGGTGGGACGCGGATGCTTCATCGTGGTTCTCTTCTCTTCTCTCCACCCCCCAACCCCTCTTCTCTCTCTCTCTCCCTCTCTGTGTGTAGCGCGCTGCTGCTGCTATCGTGGGGCAGCAAACATGATGAACTTCCACAGCTGATTAAGTCCGACTCCCTAAACTATTGTTAGATGTTCTCTGTATTGTTGACCATTGGATTGAGTGAATATATTTCTTTATGCGAAAGTAGGCTCCTGTGTAGTGAACGAATGGCACTCACTTTGCAAAGGGGGTTTGCATTTTGACCAGATGTTCCAAAACAAGTCCATCCAACAGTCAACAGGAGGTCAATAGATTGCTGCCTGTCCCCATTATTGTGCCGAACACCCCCCTTCCCCATTCGCGTGAACGCGCATGCACTCAATTCTTCATTGCTGCGACTTGCTTGAACGCGCACGCACTCAATTCTTCATTGCTGTGATTTGCTTGCTAGTTGAGATTTCTGATCACGTTAGACTGCGTGAAGTAAAATGTAGGCAAGCAATAAACATTTCAGTACAACTACTAGTTGAATAAGACATGGGAGAGATAATGAATTTTGATCTAATGTGTTTATCTAATAGAATCTTCAGTAGACTCTCAGAATATTGATTGTGCTGCAACACGTTGCCCTTGTTCCATCAGAGAACCCTCAGAGACAGAAGCTATGCCGTAGATAGCCCCAGTCTGTCAATGGAGCAAAGGGACAAGAAGGATTGCGAATCTCTCAAAACTTTGGTTTGTCTCACAACTTCTGTTGGACAGGAAATGACAGTGTGGCCTGTCTCTATGTCAATGCTGACATAGAGAATCTCTCTTTCTGTCTCACACAATATGCACACACGCACACACATGCACACACACATACTGTAATCACTCTTCACTTTCTCTCTCTCATACACACATTTAAATGTGAATAAATAACCCAGAACTCAACATGAATGTTATGAACAGAATAAATTAATCTGACCCACAATCTAACTGTGTGAGCCAGTGAAGTGCAAAATACATATTCAACAATAATCATAAACAGTCTAATTCAGTACCAAACTACTTCCCTAAAATACAAAGACAGGCTTGGACACCAACTGCAATCTAAGGTGCAAATCTACTATAATGCTGTAAAGCTTTGCTATAGTCTTGGCTTCTGACTGCATCCAACAAAGCATAGTTTTTTTTTTTTTTTCACAACACCAACAAATCGTTGACAAAACTTTTGACCCTGTTTAAAAGTGTTTCTCCAGTGTAGGGTCTGGCCCATCCATAATGTCCATGGTTTGGAGAGTTTGGTGTTGGTTTTACCTTGTGTCCGGTGTCTCTGTTAGTGATGCACATTATTGAGAAGAGAGTGTAACATTACAGAACATCCAGATAGAATTGTACTGTTTCAGTTGGAGTGAGGTGGCAGTGTGACTGGCCAGCATGTGATTGACACTATGTTACTCCTTCCACATTTCATTAGGTGAGAAAAGAGAGGTGAGAGGTCAGGGGTGAGAGGTTAGGGGTCAGGGTTCACAGATGCTGCATCTGCTGCTGCATCTTCTGAAGCATCTCCTGCATCCTCCTCAACTAGAGAGAGCGAGAGAGAGAAGAAGATATGAAATGTGGATACTTGCCCCACACAATGTATACTGATCTATGTGACTATATAGCACTTTATCAATGCAATCCACTATCATATCATTATCATATAAATGTAATTATAATATGAATATATAATTAACTATCCATTACCTCCTCGTCCTTCATCTTGATGAGTTTCTCTGTCTCCACGTCTGGGGTGGACAGGGGTAGGATGGGGATTGGGCTCTCCACACGGTTATCTGTATTCATTTTCCTGGAATAGAGAGAAACAGGAGGGTTAGCTCTGATACACATACACATACACAGACAGAGACAGAGACAGAGAGCGAGAGAGACTGTACCTGGTCATGGTGTGTATACAATGAGCCCTGTAGTTCTCATAGTGACAGTCACAGGTGATGTCCTTCAGGTCATGCATGTGGGTCCTGACCAGCATTGTCCTCAGCTTCACAAAGTCACAGTGAGACTGGTTCTCCACTGCAGACACACATACACATATGTTATGTTAATACACACACACATTAATATGTGTATACACACACACTCACACATAAATGTTAACCTACACACCCAACTCCCATGCACCTACCCTCTACGATGCCCCAGGGGTAGAGTCTCCCTCTGACTTTCTGACCTCTGGTCTCCACCACCATGTTACTGCCGATCACAGCAAACGGAGTGCTCTCCTAACACACACACACACACGGGTATCACAATGCATTTACCACCCACACACACGGGCATCAGCAAGCATTTACCACCCACACACACACCCACGGGCATCAGCACGCATTTACCACCCACACACACGGGTATCAGCACACATTTACCGCCCACACACACACGGGCATCAGCATTTACCACCCACAGACACACCCACGGGAATCAGCACGCATTTACCACCCACAAACACACCCACGGGCATCAGCACGCATTTACCACCTACACACACACCCACGGGCATCAGCATGCATTTACCACCCACACACACACACCCACAGGCATCAGCACGCATTTACCACCCACACACACACCCACGGGCATCAGCACGCATTTACCACCCACACACACACGGCATCAGCACGCATTTAGCAACCAAAAACACACCCACTTGCATCAGCACGCATTTACCACCCACACACACACGGGCATCAGCACGCATTTACCACCCCCACACACACCCACAGGCAACAGCACGCATTTACCACCCCCACACACACCCACGGGTAACAGCACGCATTTACCACCCCCACACACACCCACGGGAAACAGCACGCATTTACCACCCACACACACACACACGGGCATCAGCACGCATTTACCACCCCCACACACACCCACGGGCAACAGCACGCATTTACCACCCCCACACACACCCACGGGCAACAGCACGCATTTACCACCCACACACACGGGTATCAGCACGCATTTACCACCCACACACACGGGCACCAGCATGCATTTACCACCCACACACACAGGTATCAGCACGCATTTACCACCCACACACACACCCACGGGCATCAGCACGCATTTACCACCCACACACCCACAGGAATCAGCACGCATTTACCACCCACACACACACACACACACACACACACGGGCATCAGCATGCATTTACCACCAACACACCCACGGGTATCATCACACATTTACCACCCACACACACACGGGTATCAGCACGCATTTACCACACACACACGGGTATCAGCACGCATTTACCACCCACACACACACACACACACACACGGGTATCAGCACGTATTTACCACCCATACACACAATGACAGCAGCACAGATAGGCACATGCACAAACACCAAAAAACGTATTCAGTTAAAACTGTTGTGGAACTGCGATACTAATCACATAGCTAATTAGCTTAAGAAAC
The DNA here is from genome assembly GCA_030435695.1 of Brachymystax lenok tsinlingensis. NCBI lineage: Eukaryota > Metazoa > Chordata > Actinopteri > Salmoniformes > Salmonidae > Brachymystax > Brachymystax lenok. The sequence goes on from CM059815.1 coordinate 26,935,507, forward strand.
GTTTTTATTTTATTTTAGGGATGTAGATTAAAATAAGTCAGTAAACTGTGATCATGTGTTTTAGTCTCACCTTTAGTTCTCTGTCCTTCTGTTTGGCCTCCTCATCCTCATCAGAGTCGCAGTCTGGGAACTGGTACACCTTTATCCCAAACGTATCTATCTCCTCACGGACCTACACACACACACACGCACGCACAAACGGTACTTGCACAGACACACACACACACGCACGGACGCACGCACACACAGACAAGGAGAGTTAAGGCTGGTTTATACTTCGTCTATAGACATGTCTGTAGACAGTTGTCGCAGTGACATGAACATTATATTATCGTCCAATATCAAACTTTTCGTTATGAAAAACTATATACACAAAACCGACAGGCTGCATGACAGGTGGTCCAAAATATCATAACTGGTGTATTTTAACACCAATAAACCCATCTGTTTAAAAATGAATTCAGTATATGTCAATCTAACAAACCAGCAGTGGCGACCCGGAATTCAGAGGCAGGTGAGCCCCGCAGAACCTGCACGGAGAGCTAGGCAGTTCAAGCCCCCTTAGGTGCTGACATAGATTTACATTAAAAGTGCACATCCAAGAAGGCTCAAGGTCATTGGCCACAGATAAAATGACGTCAAATCACGTTATACAGTGGGGCAAAAAAGTATTTAGTCAGCCACCAATTGTGCAAGTTCTCCAACTTAAAAAGATGAGAGAGGCCTGTAATTTTCATCATAGGTACACTTCAACTATGACAGACGAAATGAGAAAAAGAAATCCAGAAAATCACATTGTAGGATTTTTTATTTATTTATTTGCAAATTATGGTGGAAAATAAGTATTTGGTCAATAACAAAAGTTTATCTCAATACTTTGTTATATACCCTTTGTTGGCAATGACAGAGGTCAAACGTTTTCTGTAAGTCTTCACAAGGTTTTCACACACTGTTGCTGGTATTTTGGCCCATTCCTCCATGCAGATCTCCTCTAGAGCAGTGATGTTCTTGGGCTGTCGCTGGGCAACACGGACTTTCCACTTTCCAAACTCCCTCCAAAGATTTTCTATGGGGTTGAGATCTGGAGACTGGCTAGGCCACTCCAGGACCTTGAAATGCTTCTTACGAAGCCACTCCTTCGTTGCCCGGGCGGTGTGTTTGGGATCATTGTCATGCTGAAAGACCCAGCCACGTTTCATCTTCAATGCCCTTGCTGATGGAAGGAGGTTTTCACTCAATCTCACGATACATGGCCCCATTCATTCTTTCCTTTACACGGATCAGTCGTCCTGGTCCCTTTGCAGAAAAACAGCCCCAAAGCATGATGTTTCCACCCCCATGCTTCACAGTAGGTATGGTGTTCTTTGGATGCAACTCAGCATTCTTTGTCCTCCAAACACGACGAGTTGAGTTTTTACCAAAAAGTTATATTTTGGTTTCATCTGACCATATGACATTCTCCCAATCCTCATCTGGATCATCCAAATGCTCTCTAGCAAACTTCAGACGGGCCTGAACATGTACTGGCTTAAGCAGGGGACACGTCTGGCACTGCAGGATTTGAGTCCCTGGCGGCGTAGTGTGTTACTGATGGTAGGCTTTGTTACTTTGGTCCCAGCTCTCTGCAGGTCATTCACTAGGTCTCCCCGTGTGGTTCTGGGATTTTTGCTCACCATTCTTGTGATCATTTTGACCCCACGGGGTGAGATCTTGCGTGGAGCCCCAGATGGAGGAAGATTATCAGTGGTCTTGTATGTCTTCCATTTCCTAATAATTGCTCCCACAGTTGATTTCTTCAAACCAAGCTGCTTACCTATTGCAGATTCAGTCTTCCCAACCTGGTGCAGGTCTACAATTTTGTTTCTGGTGTCCTTTGACAGCTCTTTGGTCTTGGCCATAGTGGAGTTTGGAGTGTGACTGTTTGAGGTTGTGGACAGGTGTCTTTTTATACTGATAACAAGTTCAAACAGGTGCCATTAATACAGGTAACGAGTGGAGGGCAGAGGAGCCTCTTAAAGAAGAAGTTACAGGTCTGTGAGAGCCAGAAATCTTGCTTGTTTGTGACCAAATACTTATTTTCCACCATAATTTGCAAATAAATTCATTAAAAATCCTACAATGTGATTTTCTGGATTTTTTTCCCTCATTTTGTCTGTCATAGTTGAAGTGTACCTATGATGAAAATTACAGGCCTCTCTCATCTTTTTAAGTGAGAGAACTTGCACAATTGGTGGCTGACTAAATACTTTTTTGCCCCACTGTATCTACCGTAGCTTTGATTGGACTGATCATGTTACTTTCAAAATCTTAACTAGCAAGCTAGACAAGCAGTCATCATCATGAATCACGTCGACAATTTACTGGCAAATATTTTTCAATCCTTATCATATGAAGATAAATTATAGATTATAGATAAAAGGTCTCGGTGCTCATCGGCCATTGGACATTACACAAGAAATTGCAAATTCAACAATGAGTGGTTTGGAAGGAATCAGTGGCTAACTACAAGTGTTGCAAAGCAATCACTATTTTACTTCCTCTGCCTGCTACTCAGTTGAGAGGGTATGTGGTCCAAGACTGGGTTTAAGGATTTAAAACATCTGTCTGAAATTGTCTCGTTTCTAAGCTTAAAATGATAAGCATTCACTCGCAACACCATGGGAAACTCTGAACAGGGACATCCCAGACTTCAGTGAGTTCAAGACAACTTGGAACTCTGAAAAAAACGAGTTCCAACTGGGAGAATACGTTTTGAACAGTCATCCAACTCGGAATTCCAAGCCGGGAACTCAGGCTTCTTTATAAACCTTGTTTTTTCAGAGTTCCCAGTTGTCTTGAAAGCACCTTGGATGACACAATTTCCTCACAATGAAGGTCTCAACATCTTGCTGAATTTGTCTGGACTAACATCCATCTGAATTTCTGTCTGTGTCTATTTTGAAAGGGCTGAACCATCAGGCCTACCTCGTCGCAGCTCGTTTGCTTGCACTTTGTTATACTTACAGCTAAGTGTTAAGGATGTAAGAAAAAACATTATACATTTACTGAACATAAATGTAATAATGTTTGTATGGTTCAAAAGTCAAAACTCATTGGCGTTCGTTATTATTGAAGGACAATGCGGTTCTTACCAACTCAAATCAACACAAATCCAAAAGGAGTCAGTAGAAACCACATTTGTTTAAGCAAGTCAACCATATAGCCGGGTGTAGCTAGCGGTGGTAAGGATGAACTACATGAAAAGAAAGCTCTGGTGTTGGGACAGCTTTAAGTAGGCCTTTGTGGGCACCAGTTGTCACCGTTATCGTGCAATTAATGTATTGTTAGTGTTGTATGCCAGAAAAGCCACAACACATCTAAAAGAGCATGTTGATTTTCCCCCACCAAGATTCACATGCTAAATCACTACTGGAAACCAGGCAACTAAAAGCAACTTTCTAAACAATGTTTTGGTTTGTTTCGAGCTTGGTAGCTAGCTAACGTTAGCTGCTTAGCCTGTTAAAATAATGACCATATCATAGCTGACAAACTTCTTAACTTAAGTTAATTATTACAGGAAAAGATTTACAAGTTAATGACAAGCGAGCTAATGACAGAGTGTGATGGAATAAAAGCATTGAAATCTATATGAGAATTTTAGAACCTGAGCACTGTCTCGCTGCTGGCTCAGTCAGGTAACCATGACCATAACTTTTTTCATCTGTCTGCCACAAGGAAACCGACAGTCGCAGCGACGGTCTACAGATATTCCATTTGAGTATACATTAGATGGGGTTTTGACCAGCGACACTTGTCACATTCTAATTGTCTACAGACATGTCGATAGACAAAGTACAAACCAGCCTTTAGAGTTACATCTAGGGCTGTTATGGTGGCCGTATAACTACCACCAGCGGTCATGACTGCAGTCAAATTCCAAGTGACCGTTTAACCACGGTAACTAGGCATCTCCAAGCTCTGATGCTGCTGATGGTCATTAGTAGCCTACCAAACTTGCTAACTGCCTGGTACTCAGCACTCTATTGTCCCTCTAATCACTCTGACATCAATGCAAATGTGATTGAAAATCTAATCAAACACTTCATGAAAGCCCATGAGCTGATGTTGCGCAACATTTCTTTAGGCTATGCAATTGCGAGAGAAAACAACAGAGTTTTGATGGCCTCTACTAAAAAAAAGAATCCCATCAGCTTTCTATAGGCTAGGCCTACTATATTTATTTCTCAACTTCCCTAATATTAAGCACATTACTTCTCTTTACAACCTACCTGGCTGGCATGACATTAAACCACGGGGAAAAGTGTAGTCCATTTGCTATTTAAGTGCATAGATGACATGTATTTTTTCCCGCTGCCCCTGTTTCAATACAGGTGCATGATAATGGTCCATTCTAAATCAAAACAAATTTCAAACATAATATTTAGTATATGTAAAGACAAGATTAAATCAAGAATAGTCTGATGGGTGACAATATTATTCTGTCACTTGATGTCCAGCTTGTGCGCAGTAAAGCAAAAAACAGCACTTTTTTGAACTTTTCATAATCATAGTCGCACACCTCATGTAGCCTAGCCCATAGGCCTATATGTTTTGGTGGGGTTTGTATCACAACTAAAGTGCCCAAATAACGTCTTAAAATTAAGTGGATTCATCCGCTTTACAAGGGGTGTAGAGCCTAACTGGCATACATAAGCAGCGTGTGAGTTTCAAGTTTGGAAGATAATTTTCACCATAAAAATGCACCTTTATAATAAAGCATTACATGAATAATTGCAATTGCGGTTACTTTTGAGACTGGTGTGTTCCCGCTAATTAATTGCATTTTGTAAGTTTGCGCTTATAGCCTACTGCCGTGTGCATATTGCTGCGCTTATAATGTGAAGAAATAGCCTAATAGTTTATCAATATTTTAAGCTAAACGTTCTGATCTGTTGCATCAGCCTAATTGCTTTTGAAAGTTTTTTTGTAGATGTCCTGAAGGTCAGCATCAGTGGCTTGTATGCTATGTGTGGAAGCCAGGTGATTCTAAATGTGTTTATGTTAATTAATGCTCAATTACTGTGACACAGGCAGTTATTCGCAAAACAATCACTGGCTGACAAAATGTAATGACCTCCACAGCTCTAGTCACATCTTTAGCTCAAGATGATCAATCTCTTCACGAACCTGGGGAGAGAGGTCATGAGGAGCAGAGTCAGGAACAAACACAATACTATCACAGTACCAGTCAGTATGCACACAGTCCCGGTCAGTATGTACACAGTCCCGGTCAGTATGTACACAGTCCCGGTCAGTATGTACACAGTATCAGTGTCACGCCTGCTCCCGCTCATCCCCCCTGGCACTCGAAGGCGCCAGGCTCCCCAGCATTGCGCACTCTTGCCACCATCATTACGCACACCTGCCTTCCCCCGTCACGCGCATCAGCGATTATTGGACTCACCTGGACACAAATCACCTGTCATTACCTCCGCTATATCAGTCTGTTCCCCGCTTCAGCATTAATTGTCGTTTGTCATTTTGTACCCATGTGCTGACGTTGTTCCTGTCTTGTTCCTTGTCTGTTTACTGATTAAATGTTGACTCCCCGTACCTGCTTCTCATCTCTGGCGTCAGTCCATACAATCAGTCAGTATGTACACAGTACCAGTCAGTATGAACACAGTACCAGTAAATATGTACACAGTACCAGTCAGTATGTACCAGTGGTGGAAAAAGTACTAAATTGTCATACTTGAGTAAAAGTAAAGATACCTTAATAGAAAATGACTCAAGTAAAAGTGAAAGTCACCCAGTAAAATTTTACTTGAGTAAAAGTATTTGATTTTACATTTACTTAAGTATTAAAAGTAAATGGAGTTGCTAAAATGTATTTAAGTATCAAAAGTAAAAATATGAATAATTTCAAATTCCTTATATTAAAGCAAACCAGATGGCACAATTTTCTTGTATTTTTTTTTATTGACGGTTAGCCAGTGGCACACCAACACTTAGACATAATTTACAAACGAAGCATTTGTGTTTAGTGAGTCCACCAGATCAGAATCAGTAGGAATTGGACCATTTTCCTGTCAAAATGTAACGAGTACTTTTGGGTGTCAGGGAAAATGCATGGAGTAAAAAGTACATTATTTTCTTTAGGAATGTAGTGAAGTAAAAGTAAACGTTGCCACAAATATAAATAGTAAAGTAAAGAACATGTACCCCAAAAAAACTACTTAAGTAGTACTTTACACCACTGGTATGTACACAGTACCAGTCAGTATGTACCAGTCAGTATGTACACAGTACCAGTCAGTATGTGCACAGTACCAGTCAGTATGTACATAGTATCAGTCGGTACAGTTGAAGTCGGAAGTTTACATACACCTTAGCCAAATACATTTAAACTCAGTTTTTCACAATTCCTGACATTTAATCCTAGTAAAAATTCCCTGTCTTAGGTCAGTTAGGACCACCCCTTTATTTAAGAATGTGAAATGTCAGAATAATAGTAGAGAGAATGATTTATTTCAGCTTTTATTTCATTCATCACATTCCCAGTGGTTCAGAAGTTTGCATACACTCAATTGGTATTTGGTAGCATTGCCTTTAAATTGTTTAACTTGGGTCAAATGTTTCAGGTAGCCTTCCACAAGCTTCCCACAATAAGTTGGGGGACTTTTGGTCCATTCCTCCTGACAGAGCTGGTGTAACTGAGTCAGGTTTGTAGGCCTCTTTGCTCGCACACACCTTTTCAGTTCTGCCCACACATTTCTGTAGGATTGAGGTCAGGGCTTTGTGAGAGCCACTCCAATACCTTGACTTTGTTGTCCTTAAGCCATTTTGCCACAACTTTGGAAGTATGCTTGGGGTCATTGTCCATTTGGAAGACCCATTTGCGACCAAGCTTTAACTTCCTGACTGATGTCTTGAGATGTTGCTTCAATATATCCACATAATTGTTCCCTCCTCATGATGCCATCTATTTTGTGAAGTGCACCAGTCCCTCCTGCAGCAAAGCACCCCCACAACATGATGCAAACCTCCCCCTTTTTCCTCCAAACATAACGATGTTCATTATGGCCAAACAGTTTTATTTTTGTTTCATCAGACCAGAGGATATTTCTCCAAAAAGTATGATCTTTGTCCCCATGTGCAGTTGCAAACCGTAGTCTGGCTTTTTTATGGCAGTTTTGGAGCAGTGGCTTCTTCCTTGCTGAGCGGGCTTTCAGGTTGTTGATATAGGACTCGTTTTACTGTGGATATAGATACTGTTGTACCAGTTTCCTCCAGCATCTTCACAAGGTCCTTTGCTGTTCTGGGACAGATTTTAACTTTTCGCACCAAAGTACGTTCATCTCTAGGAGACAGAACGTGTCTCCTTCCTGAGCGGTATGACGGCTGCATGGTCCCATGGTGTTTATACTTGCGTACTATTGTTTGTATAGATGAACATGGTACCTTCAGGTCTTTGGAAATGGCTCCCAAGGATGAACCAGACTTGTAGAGGTCTACAATTTTTTTCTCTGAGATCTTGGCTGATTTCCTTTGATTTTACCATGATGTCAAGCAAAGAGGCACTGAGTTTGAAGGTAGAACTTGAAATACATCCACAGGTACACCTCCAATTGACTAAAATGATGTCAATGAGCCTATCAGAAGCTTCTAAAGCCATGACATAATTTTCTGGAATTTTCCAAGCTGTTTAAAGGCACAGTCAACTTAGTGTATGTAAACTTCTGACCCACTGGAATTGTGATACAGTGAATTATAAGTGAAATAATCTGTAAACAATTGTTGGAAAAATTACTTGTGTCATGCACAAAGCAGATGTCCGAACCGAGTTTTATGACTCCAACCTAAATGTATGTAAACTTCCAACTTCAACTGTATGTACATAGTCACAGCTTATTCATGTCATTGTAATCTGTCTCACCCGGTCTTTAAGTTTCCTGATCTCGTTGGGAGTAAGGCAGTCAGATTTAGAGATGAGAGGAACCACGTTGACCTTGTTCTGCAGAGCCTTCATAAACTCTATATCTACTGGACGAAGTCTGTAGAGAGATTTGGGGCGGCAGGTAGCCTAGTGGTTAGAGCGTTGGACTTGTAACCGGAAGGTTGCAAGGTAAAATCCCCTGAACAAGGCAGTTAACCCACTGTTCCTAGGCCGTCATTGAAAATAAGAATTTGTTCTTAACTGACTTGCCTAGTTAAATAAAGGTAAAATAAAAAAAAAATCAATGCCAGGGCTTAGTGTGTGTTTGTCTGTACGTGTGTACGTGTGTGTACGTGTGTGTGTGCACAAGTGTGTGTGTGTGTGTGTGTGTGTGTGTGTGTGTGTGTGTTACCCGTGTCCAAAGGGTGGTATGAAGTAGAGGCAGCAGTGGACTCTGTTGTCCTGGATATTCTTCCTGTTCAGTCCACTCTCATCTCTGAAGTACTGCTCAAACTGCTGGTCAATGTAATCTGTGATTGGCCTCCAGCTGGAACACACACACACACACACACACACAGCGAAATGTCAATACTACAGTACCAGTCAACAGTTTGGACACCTTCTCATTCCAGGGTATTTCTTTATTTTTACTATTTTCTACCTTGTAGAATGTATTATTCTACTGTAAAATAATAGTGACGACATCTAAACTATGAAATAACACGTATGGAATCATGTAGTAACCCAAAAAAATATTTTTATATTTGAAATTCTTCAAAGTAACCACCTTGCCTTTATGACAGCTTTGCACCCTCTTAACCAGCTTCATAAGGTAGTCACCTGGAATGCATTTCCATTAACAGGTGTGCCTTGTTTAAAGTAAATTTGTGGAATTTCTTCCCTTCTTAATGCGTTTGAGCCAATCAGTTGTTTTGTGACAAGGTAGGAGTGGTATACAGAAGATAGCCCTATTTGGTAAAATACCAAGTCCATATTATGGCAAGAACAGCTCAAATAAGCAAAGAGAAACGACAGTCCATCATTACTTTAAGACACAAAGGTCAATTCGGAAGATGTCAAGAACTTTGAACGTTTCTTCAAGTGCAGTCGCAAAAACCATCAAGTGCTACGATGAAACTGGCTCTCATGAAAGGAAGACCCTGAGTTACCTCTGCTGCAGAGGATAAGTTCATTAGAGTTACCAGCCTCAGAAATTGCAGCCCAAATAAATTCTTTACAGAGTTCAAGTAACAGACATCTCAACATCAACTTTTCAGAGGAGACTGCGTGAATCAGGCCTTCATGGTCGAAATGCTGCCAAGAAACCACTACTAAAGGACACCAATAATAAGAAGAGACTTGCTTGGGCCAAGAAACATGAGCAATGGACATTAGAACAGTGGAAATCTGTTCTTTGGTCTGATGAATCCAAATTTGAGATTTTTGGTTCCAACTGCAGTGTCTTTGTGAGACGCAGAGTAGGTGAACGTATGATCTCCGCATGTGTGATTCCCACCGTGAAGCATGGAGGAGGAGATGTGATTGTGTGGGGGTGCTTTGTTGGCGACACTGTCGTGATTTATTTAGATTTCAAGGCACACTTAACCAGCATGTCTACCACAGCATTCTGCAGCTATACGTCATCCCATCTGGTTTGCGCTTAGTGGAACTATCATTTGTTTTTCAACAGGACAATGACCCAACACACCTCCAGGTTGTTAAAGGGCCATTTGCCCAAGAAGGAGATGATGGAGAGCTGCATCAGATGACCTGGCCTCCCCAATCACCCGACCTCAACCCAATTGAGATGGTTTGGGATTAGTTGGACTGCAACGTGAAGGAAAAGCAGCCAACAAGTGCTCAGAATATGTGGGAACTCCAAGATTGTTGGAAAAGCATTCCTCATGAAGCTGGTTGAGAGAATGCCAAGAGTGTGCAAAGCTGTCATCAAGGCAAAGGGTAGCTACTTTGAAGAATCTAAAATATATTTTAATTTGTTTAAGACTTTTTTGGTTACTACATGATTCCATATGTGCTATTTCCTAGTTTTGATATCTTCACTATTATTCTACAATGTAGTAAATAGTAAAAATAAAGAAAACCCCTTGAATGAGTAGGTGTGTCCAAACTTTTGACTGGTACTGTATGTGATCATATTGTACGCCTCCAGCTACAACACGCACACAGCACACACACATACATGCACACACACAACACATACTCACCACTCAGTGTTGTTGACTGCGTCTCCAAACCCTGGTGTGTCTACGATGGTCAGTTTCAGTTTAACACCTTTTTCCTCTATGTCCACCGTGTGCTTCGTGATCTCCACTGTCTGACTGATACGCTCTGGAATGGAGAGAGAAAGACAGAGATCCAAGACAACATCCACTATGTGTTCTACACTGTGTGATACACTGAGAGGAACACCAACAATTGAACTCACCCTCAGCATTGAGTAGTTTCCTGTCCTTGTGTAGGTCTGTGAGGAAAAGGCTGTTGACCAGAGTAGATTTACCCAGACCAGACTCTCCTACAACACACACACACATACCCAACACATACATCAGTCAGCATCCATCAGAAGCATCAATCAACACACTGTGGGAGTGTGATTGTGCATATCTTGCCTGCCACCATGAGGGTGAAGTCAAACCCCTTCTTGACTGACTTCCTGTGGACCTGGTTGGGGAGGGTGGCAAACCCCACATACTCCTTCTCCTGGAGGAAACACATATGCATTAGAAGCAGGTCAATCTTGAAACACCCACCCACCAGGCCTGTGAATGGCTGCAACAGTGCAGTACAGGTCCTGAGGGCATGCTCTCTCCCTCCCTCCCTCCCTCCCTCCCTCCCATCACAGCTCTCCTTCAATAAAACATGAGAGGAATTCTGGGAATGCCCTACTAACACTGAAATCCTACTGGAGGACAGAGTTGGGAGAGGAGGAGAGGACAGAAGAGGGGGAGAGGAGGAAGGGAGAAGGGTAGGAGAGGAGGAGGGTGACAGGGGTGAGGGGCTGTGATGGAGGGATGAAGAAGGGAGGAATGAGGAGAGCTGAAAGCGTGATTCCTGTTGTCAGAACTGTATTAGATATAGCCAGCAGCTTCATTAGCTCATCTACTATGGAATCCTCCAGAACAAAGACTGGATGTCCTGAGGTGATGCTGCTCTGCATCCTGCTCTTGCTGTGTGTGTGTGTGTGTGTGTGTGTGTGTGTGTGTGTGTGTGTGCCTGCGAGTGTCCTGCTTCTTACATGTTAACATTTCATATGTCACTGCGCTCCGCTACAATATTACCACAGATCTGAGCACACATTAGGCTCTGTGAGACCATCTGTACCTTTGACTCCTTGTTACATAAAGGCCTGCATGTGGCAGAGGGTTCATGTGAAATATCCAAGGAAATGACTTGGCTGAATTCAACAACACAGAGATACGCAGCAGAAGAGAGGGGGGGCACAGAGAGAGAGAGAGAACACCAAATAAAGAATGCAGAGCAGAATTAGGCTGATACCCGCTAATTATCAAAATCCAGAAAAGAGCCGTTAAATTCTACAACCACCTAAAAGGAAGCAATTCCCAAACCTTCCATAACAAAGCCATCACCTAAGCAAAGGTCATATTTGTAACAGATAAACACAAGAGCACTATACAACAAACAATCTCTACAAATATAGCCTACAGCCAGAGAGATACATGAAAAATACTGCATTTATTTGACCTTATTGTCGAGTACAAAACAAACAATAGCCTAGTTTCTGTCATCTTGAAACCTCAGTGAATTACATTTCTCAGAACTGTGTCAAGTTGTAGTTGGTTGATATGGCCACAGAGTGGTAGTCTATCACCAGTCCTAAACCAACAGATCTATGAAGGGCTTTGGCCGTTATCTGACAAGTACAGTAGATGGGGGTGTATCATCACAATGGAAGAGCTGAGAGAGAGAAACCTCCTGCCAAATGTATGACCATATTAGAGACACATATTTCCCTCAGATTACACAGATCCATAAAGAATTTGAAAACAAAGCCGATTCTGATAAACTCCCATATCTACTGGGTGAAATACCACAGTGTGCCATCACAGCAGCACGATTTGTGACCTGTTGCCACAAGAAGAGGGCAACCAGTGAAGAACAAACACATTGTAAATACAACCCATATTTATGCTTATTTATTTTCCTTTTTGTACTTTAACTATTTGCACATCGTTACAACACTGTATATATACATATATTGACATTTGTAATGTCTTTATTCTTTTTGGAACTTCTGTGAGTGTAATGTTTACTGTTCATTTTTTATTGTTCATTTCACTTTTGTATATTATCTACCTCACTTGCTTTGGCAATGTTAACATATGTTTCCCATGCGTATAACGCCCCTTGAATTGGTAGTAGGCCAACTCCTTATGGGAGCAGCGGGAGAACTAGGCCAGGGGGAGAGAGGGGGGTGGAGGAGGGGGGAACAGAGAGAATGTGGATAGAGATTGGGAAGAGAGAGAGCATAGGGAGAGAGAGGGAGAGATTGGAAGAGAGAAAGCCCATCCGTCTCTTTGATTTTATGCTACTGTATCTCCTCTGGCAGTGCTGAAAGACAATCACATTAGCAGGGGTTGCTATGGAGACAGCTAATGAGGATCCAAAATTACAGTGGCCAATTTGGTGTTTGAAGAATTGTGTAAATCCTGCACACCCAGCTCTCTTTTGGAGCTTGGAGGTTGGCCAACCCTGGACTAGAGAGCTGTAAGATGAGCAGTGAACACCTTAGCAGACAGCAGGATGTAAGCAGACAGCCAGATGTAAGCAGACAGCCACCTAGGTGGAGATCACAGGAGGTTGGTGGCACCTTAGTTGGGGAGTTCGGGCTTGTGGTAATGGCTGGAGCGGAATTGTATCAAATACATGGTTTCTTTGTGTTTTATGCCATTCCATTTACTCTGTTCCAGCCATTATTGTGAGCTGTCTTCCCCTCAGCAGCCTGGTGGAGACCCATAGAGAAATCTTTGGAGACACCCGTCTCTGTGATCTGTGCACAGCTGGAATTAATGAGCAGACCACCCCTGGGCTCACACCCCTGGTGATTAAACAGACAACACAATACAACTGTGTGTGCGCCGTGTGTGTGAAAAGATTGAACAATACATGGTGCCTGTCCTAATTGGGGTCACGGAGCAGATATGGTCTTTGTGTTCTGTAGTGCCCCAATTGGCTGCAGCTGCCGCGATAAAACATAAAACATCATACAAACGATAAGCCTAAATACGCAGGCGTAATGCGGTCATTCATAATAGGGTAGTAATTGGTTCAAGGGTGCCATATAGGATGAAAAATGCCTCTCTTTCTGAATGTATTCAATCTAATTTCAAATGTGGTAATACCATTTCGATTATTGCCTAATTTGGACATGACTAGATTATGACTAGATAATGAAATTCGAACCGCACTTTGGAGCATTTACCATGCACATGCCACACAGACAGACTAGTCATGGGCGGATAGAGCAGTTATACACGGTTACCTCTCTTCCATCCTCTGTTAATGGAAACGGTATCCGTTCGAATTATATTCCATTGGAGGCGGTAGCGGCAGAACGAGAGACGCGGTGCGGCAGATGAAAGACGGAGATGGAGCCGCATCGACTCATAGCGATGGGCGCGTGAGCGGAGAGAAAAAAGGTTATAGCAAAGAGATAAAGCACAGTTATATTTATTAATCATTATCTGTTATAAATCATTATCATGATGCCATTAACAGCTGGAGTAGTGCGCATAGGCCTACCTGATCTGAGTGCTCGGCTCTTGTACCTGGTGTTGCTCGTCATCTTGGTTGCAAAAACAGCTGGACAAGGTCGCGCGCCCGCGTTCACGATGGGCTACAGTGTGGGCAGTCACTAACATAGTAATTATGTTTGATTAGATTACAGACCTGACCTGATTAGAAACAGATGAATGATATGGCATTGGAAAATTGTTAACTATTGTGCATTTTTAGATTGCATTTGCAAGACTCATAGCTTAATGAAAACATATAGGCCATAATTAAAACAAGAACATGGAATCTCAAAAATCTCAAACAGAGTGCTTCATTTTTCATAATTGTAACAGATAAACACAAGAAGAGCACTATACAACAAACAATCTCTACAAATATAGCCTACAGCCAGAGAGATACATGAAAATACTGCATTTATTTGACCTTATTGTCGAGTACAAAACAAACAATAGCCTAGTTTCTGTCATCTTGAAACCTCAGTGAATTACATTTCTCAGAACTGTGTCAAGTTGTAGTTGGTTGATATGGCCACAGAGTGGTAGTCTAACACCAGTCCTAAACCAACAGATCTATGAAGGGCTTTGGCCGTTATCTGACAAGTACAGTAGATGGGGGTGTATCATCACAATGGAAGAGCTGAGAGAGAGAAACCTCCTGCCAAATGTATGACCATATTAGAGACACATATTTCCCTCAGATTACACAGATCCACAAAGAATTTGAAAACAAAGACGATTCTGATAAACTCCCATATCTACTGGATGAAATACCACAGTGTGCCATCACAGCAGCACGATTTGTGACCTGTTGCCACAAGAAAAGGGCAACCAGTGAAGAAAACACCATTGTAAATACAACCCATATTTATGTTTATTTATTTTCCTTTTTGTACTTTAACCATTTGCACATTGTTACAACACTGTCTATATACATTTATTGACATTTGTAATGTCTTTATTCTTTTGGAACTTCTATGAGTGTAATGGTTACTGTTCATTTTTATTGTTTATTATCTACCTCACTTGCTTTGACAATGTTAACATAAAGCTTCCCATGCAAATAAAGCCAATTGAATAGAGAGAGAGAGAGAGAGACATGTGGATAGAGACTGTGTATGGTACTACACAATGGTAGCCTGGCTGAAGCGACCCATGTGGCTACACAGCAAGGAAGAGCTGTGACTCACTAAGTCAGTAGGACTTAGAGAGCTGGTGTCAGCCAGGCTAACACAATGGTGCTTACAATGAGTTAATGTAGTAAAAAAAAACTTGTAACTTATTATTGTTATAGTTGTGACACAAAAAGGAAGTGTTTTGATGGGTACTCAGAGTTGACCACTCAGTAATACCCCTATTCTCTGACTCCTCTCCTGGGAACAGATATAAGGGGTTATTTACCTAAAACATCAAAGGTATGTTGCCTTAGAACTGTACTCTTAACCTAAACAGAACTCACTCTCCATCACTCTCTTTTTCCCTCTCTCTCTGCCCCTGTTTACATTGCCAAAGCAAGTGAAATTGATAAACAAAAGTGAAATAAATGATATAAAATTAACAGTAAACATTACACTCACAAAAGTTCCAAAGGAGTAGAGACATTTCACATTTCATATTGTGTCTATATACAGTGTTGTAACGCTGTGCAAATAGTTAAGTACAAAAGGGATAATGAGGATAATGGGGAATGAAAACCAGGTGTGTGGAAAACAAAGACAAAACAAATGGAAAATGAAAAGTGGATCAGCGATGGCTAGAAGACCGGTGACGTTGACCGCCGAACACTGCCCGAACAAGGAGAGGGACCGAGTTCGGCGGAAGTCGTGACAGGGATAGCCCACACTGTTATGCTACCTCAGGATGCATTAAACCACCTCATAGCTTTGTTTACCACTGGCCTAATGGGCTTCTAGCCTGTATTCATTTCTGAGTTAGTCACTACAGGAACTGAATCATCTGTGAGTCACCATAGATAGGCTAATTTCTCCTGCTGGGTTCCACCATTACTTGAACAACCTCTCCCTGGTCTCCAGTAGATGATTCTGGCCTGTTTTGATTTCTGGAGTCATATTCCCAGAACATCAGCCCAGGTTAAAGTTCAAAAGGGAAAATAAATAAGCATAAATATGGGTTGTATTTACAATGGTGTTTGTTCTTCACTGGTTGACCTTTTCTTGTGGCAACAGGTCACAAATATTGGTGCTGTGATTGCACACTGTGGTATTTCACCCAGTAGATATGGGAGTTTATCAAAATCGGGTGTGTTTTCGAATTCTTTGTGGATCTGTGTAATTTGAGGGAAATATGTGTCTCTAATATGGTCATACATTGGGCAGGAGGTTAGGAAGTGCAGCTCAGTTTCCACCTCATTTTGTGGGCAGTGTGCACATAGCCTGTCTTCTCTTGAGAGCCAGGTCCACATACGGCGGCTTTTCTCAATAACAAGGCTATGCTCACTGAGTCTGTACATAGTCAAAGCTTTCCTTAAGTTTGGGTCAGTCACAGTGGGGAGGTATTCTGCCACAGTGAACTCTCTGTTTAGGGCCAAATAGCATTCTAGTTTGTTCTGTTTTTTTGTTAATTCTTTCCAATGTGTTAAGTAATTATCATTTTGTTTTCTCGTGATTTGGTTGGATCAACGACACCCCGCCACCCCACCCCCTCTCTAACTTACACACACAGCAGAGACGTGTTCACCAGTATTAACCATCAACATCCCCCTGCTCACTGGTCTAAATGTAGACATCCTGGTGGGAACTCTGTTTTTAAGGAAAAAGCGTGACAATGATGTATTGTTTCTGACATGGTGTGAGATCCTGCCTACTCACTAGTAATACCACTACTACTCAGTAGCGGTGCGTGGGTAAAATTACTGGGGAAGCCAAGCCATATTAAAACCTATGTGTTGTGATAATTGCGTTGTTTTCTCTATAACCTGTTAATTCATATTCCTTGCGACTGTGATATACTGTAAGCCTAAAGGCCGAGACAATAAGACACAGTGGCAGAATAAATTCAACCACACGTTTGTTTCATCTCAAAACCGGATAGCCACCTCTGTCCAGTGAAGTCCGCAAAGCATATTGCATGTACAGTAACAAACAGTTACAGTTGAAGTCAGAAGTTTATATACGCTTATGTTGGAGTCATTAAAACTCGTTTTTCAACCACTCCATAAATTTCTTCGGATAGGCTTATTGACATCATTTGAGACAATTGGAGGTGTACCTGTGGATGTATTTCAAGGTCTATCTTCAATCTCAGTGCCTCTTGCTTGACATCATGGGAAAATCAAAAGAAATCAACCAAGACCTCAGAAAAAAAGATTGTAGACCTCCACAAGTCTGGTTCATTCTTGGGAGCAATTTTCAAACACCTGAAGGTACCACGTTCACCTGTACAAACAATAGTACGCAAGTGTAAACACCATGGGACCACGCAGCCGTCATACCGCTCAGGAAGGAGACGCGTTCTGTCTCCTAGAGATGAACGTACTTTGGTGCGAAAAAGAGGGACTGGTGAACTTCACAAAATAGATGGCATCACGAGGGAGGAAAATTATGTGGATATATTGAAGCAACATCTCAAGACATCAGTCAGGAAGTTAAAGCTTGGTCGCAAATGGGTCTTCCAAATGGACAATGACCCCAAGCATACTTCCAAAGTTGTGGCAAAATGGCATAAGGACAACAAAGTCAAGGTATTGGAGTGGCCATCACAAAGCCCTGACCTCAATCCTATAGAACATTTGTGGGCAGAACTGAAAAAGTATGTGTGAGCAAGGAGGCCTACAAACCTGACTCAGTTACACCAACTCTGTCAGGAGGAATGGGCCTAAATTCACCCAACTTATTGTGGGAAGCTTGTGGAAGGCTACCCAAAATGTTTGACCAAAGTTAAAGACAATGCTACCAAATAGGTGTATGTAAACTTCTGACCCACTGGGAATGTGATGAACTAAATAAAAGCTGAAATAAATCATTCTCTCTACTATTATTCTGACATTTCACATTCTTAAAATAAAGTGGTGATCCTAGCTGACCTAAGAGAGGAAATTATTACTAGGATTAAATGTCAGGAATTGTGAAAAAGTTTAAATGTATTTGGCTAAGGTGTACTGTATGTAAATTCCGACTTCAACTGTACATGACCTACAGCATGGTCAAGCTAGTTAATGTTTCCAACATTTTCGGACCATTAAACAATTATTGATTTTGAACCACAGTTACCGCTAGTCGCAAAGAAAACAGGAGCTGCCTCCACTATTCCAGCACCATTTCAACATCATCAAATCTGTCACGATCTCCTTGAGGGACAGACCAAGGCGCAGTGAGGTATCCAGTATACATACCTTATTTGCGTAACGTAACTGGGGAAAAACAATAAATGAACGAAGATCGTAACATGACATAGACTAAACCACTTAAGCTATGTATCTAACATCAAACAATAACCCACAAAACCCTAGTGAAAACCACAAACATATATATGGTTCCCAATTAGAGGTAACGACACTCAGCTGCCTCTAATTGGGAACCATTAACCCAACATAGAAATAGCACACCTAGAACCAAAAACCCTACACCAAAAACGAAACACGCCAGCCTGTAAAACTCAAGCCTGGACGTGACAGTACCCCAAAGGCACGGACTCCGACCGCGCCAAAAGTCCATGGGGTCTTCGGGTGGGTCTCTCTGTCCAAGGTGGTGGCTCCGGTGCCGGCCGTGCTGGCCCGAGGTCACGCACCGGAGGCCCTGGGCTAGAAGCCGGAACAGTTTGTGCTGGACTCACGAAGCGCACAGGGGACCTGGTGCAGAAAGCAGGAGCCGGCTGTGCTGGACTCGCAATGCGCACAGGGGACCTGGTGCGGGGAGTAGGAGCAGGCTGTGCTGGACTCGCGATGCGCACAGGGACCTGGTGCGGGAGTAGGAGCAGGCTGTGCTGGACTCGCGATGCACAGGGACCTGGTGCGGGGAGTAGGAGCAGGCTGTGCTGGACTCGCGATGCGCACAGGGGACCTGGTGCGGGGAGCAGGAACGTGCCGTGTTGGACTCGCGATGCGCACTGGGACTCTGGTGTGGGGAGCAGGAACGGGCCGTGTTGGACTCACGATGCGCACTGGGACTCTGGTGCGGGGAGCAGGAACGGGCCGTGTTGGACTCACGACACGCACAGGGATCCTGGAGTGTGGATCAGGGACAGTACATGCTGGGCCCACAACGCGCACAGGGATCCTGGAGCATGGAGCAGGGACAGGACGTGCTGGGCTCTCTATGCGCACAGGGGGCCTGGTGCGCGGAGCCGGGACAGGACGTGCTGGGCTCTCTATGCGCACAGGGGGCCTGGTGCGCGGAGCAGGGACAGGACGTGCTGGGCTCTCTATGCGCACAGGGGGCCTGGTGCGCAGAGCAGGGACTGGACGTACTGGGCTCTTTAAGCGTACAGGGGGCCTGGTGCGCGGAGCCGGCACCCTTCTACCCGGCTGTTCACTCACCCTCGCCTCACAGATGATGGGAGCTGGTGCCGGGCTGTGGGCGCGAACAGGAGACACTGTACGCAGAGCCGGCGCAGGATATCTCTGTCCAGGAGTTGGTCTCAGGAGTCCACCCTGAAACGGCCAACCTCCCAGTGTGCCCCCCCAAAAAAATGTTGCTGCCTCTCTGGCTTCCTAGCCAGGCGTGTTCCAGCATCTCTCCTTCTCTGGGTTCCATGCTCCATATTTCGCCTCGTAATAGCACCGCTCCGCCGCCGCTGCTTCCAGCTCCTCTTTGGGGCAGCCAGCCAATATCTCTTCCCATGTCCAGGACGCCTTGTTCTCTCGCTGCTTGGTCCTATTATGGTGGGTTATTCTGTCACGATCTCCTTGAAGGACGGACCAAGGCGCAGCGAGGTATCCAGTATACATACTTTATTTGCGTAACATAACTGGGGAAAAACAATAAATGACCGAAGATCGTAACATGACATAGACTAAACCACTTAAGCTATGTATCTAACATCAATTAGAGGTAACGACACTCAGCTGCCTCTAATTGGGAACCATTAACCCAACATAGAAATAAACAACCTAGAACCAAAAAACCCTACACCAAAAACAAAACTAAACACGCCAGCCTATAAAACTCAAGCCTGGACGTGACAAAATCACCTCTCCTTAGTCTAATACAGTGACAACTAAAAGAGGTAAGCTAAATATGATGTGGCTGTCTATGGTTCTGATTTCTGTGTGTGTGCGTATGTGTGTGTGCGTTCATGCAAGTAGAAAAACATGTTGACTCACCCTACTTGAAGAGAAACGCCAATGCCATCCTTCTCTCTTTCATGTTGACGAAACAGTCTATTCGTCTGTCATACAGTACACGCTTTTATTTTTTGTTGTCCTAGGCTACCTGGCTAAAATGCTTGCTCGCAAGCCTAACTTCCATTCATGGGCAACTTTATCTAGTTAACATTAGCCTTCTACATCTAGTTACATATTGAACTTCCATTCTCTCAGGCCAGGGGCACAACAATGTATTAAGTAATGTTTGGCACAGAATCGCCATTATAGTCATTGGCCAGTACAGATAATTAAGTAAAACCACTAACCCAAATCCCTATCTCCACCCATGGCTAATTTGGGAATATTTATTATTGGTACATTTTGGGGGGGGAGCCTGGCTTCCCCCAAAATGAGTCATTGTGGTCCTGTGTGGCTCAGTTGATAAGAGCTGTGGGTTTGATTCCCCCTGGAGCCATACAAAATGTATGCACTCACTGTACTGTGAGTCGATTAGTATAAAAGTGTTTGCTTAATGGTATATACCTGTATTTATACTATATTGGTTTTGCACAATTCAACAATGGGAATCAGTCTGGTGCTGCACAGCAGCAGAACAGTGATGGAAATGTGGGGCTGCAGGCAGAGTCAGGGTGCTAGAGTATAACTGCAACAGATTACCTTAATGTGAGGATACTGTACAACCTAATCTAATTTTCCTCTATGTGTTGTTGTAGTTGATGTACTTTCCCCCAATGACATCACCGGGGCAGACTTAGTGATTTGGACAGAGGTCATTTTTTTAGAGAGTACTAATGTTACTGTCCCCACTAAAACAAAAAAAAATACTTAAATTCATGGAATTTTGTCCTTGAAACATTTAATTGAAATATTGTAGAATTCCACTCATTCCTATGCAGGACTGCTCCTACTGGGGAGTGCCAATACGGCAGACCAGTGGCTTCAAAGGCTCTCAATGGCCAATGCATAGCATCAGCAATACAGGGTTTATATACATCATTGATTTGAACAGTGCACCTGCCAACTTTCCTTCAATTCGCAAGTGGCTGAAACTATCTCACCGGAGAAAGCATCTGAGCAAGCAAAACAGCGCCCCTCTGTCTTACTATACACTGAGTGTACAAAACATTAAGGACACCTTCCTAATATTGAGTTGCACCTGAAAACACCTCATTGCTGACGCTTAATTCCAATTAAAGTCACGTTTGCAATCATATCACGTGTTACAACGCACGGGAACTCTGTCAGGGTGGAATAGTCCTTTATTATCAATCAGTCCAAGGTACACTTTTTTTCTACTATTATGATAACTTGAATTACATTAATATTGATATGAAATATGTATGTATGTCTGTATGGAAACAAATTATTGATCTATTATTAATTATTATTCAGCTACATGGATTCATTTACTTTTTTGGAGGCCTTTTTTTATCAACAATGTGTGGGCACAGTGGCCAGGCAAAGTTTCCCTCCCTCACCATTTCCTTTGCAACTTTACTGATGATTACGAGTAGAATTTCTCTAAATCATGCCCAGATCACAAGACCCCTTGATGATCTGAGGCCTGAGGAAACTGGCTCTTCTGCCTTTTTTGTATACCACCATCATTTGTATTCAATTGGTCGTGTGAAGTGTTATTCTGCAGAAGGTCCCTGGTTCGACCTTAGGCCGGGAGAAAGACGGGACCTACTCTGTTACACATAGCCTACTCACGTGCAGTTGTGCGTGTGTGAGTAAACATTTTCTGAGTGTTTCCTCCCTACAGACAGAGCTATATCCCAGGGTCACACAATGACCAGGAAATGGGTTACCTCAGGAAAGCCAGTGCTCTAGCCCACACACACATACAATAGCCCATGGCATGTGTACTGCCCTGATTCACACCCCCCTTCAGACCAGCCTAACTCATTTGCAGGAAGTGTTTATTGTTCTCAATGAGCTCTTTCTCAGTTTCCCCCTAGCAGAGAAACAATTGCAGGAGATACGGGTAAAGGGGGGAGAGAACAAGAAGGAAAACATTATTATTATTTTCTTTTTTTTGTGCAGACTGATAGGAAAGGGAGCGTGAGCGATGGTGTGCTGGCGGTTGTGCAGACTGATGTATAGGAAAAGGAGCGTGAGTGATGGTGTGCTGGCAGTTGAATCAGACACTTGGGAGTGTTCCTCTCAGTAAGTTTAGTTTTGTTCTCCAAACCCAGGGGATGGGAGTTTCTCTGCTCCCACTTGTAAAGAAATTAACTTTATTTTGTTTTTTACCATAACTGTTAGTTGTTTGTTTTTGAAAGATTGATCTTGCTGTTAGTCTGGTATGAGTCAACAAGACAGAGTAGATAAGAATGTGAGGGTGGGACAGGGGAATGGCATGATGGAGACACACAGACTCATTAGCTGTATCCTCACATGGTCTTCCCAAAATGACTAATCTTAAATGAGTGTTCAAAGAAGAGAGAGAGAGGTAGAAGGAGAGGAGGGCGCGAGTTGGAGAGAAAAAAAGAGAGAGGGAAAGAGAGAGAGAGAGACAGAGAGAGACAGAGAGCTGTTCACAAACACAAACACACCCCAGGACAGCAACACAATTAGAACCAACCAAATCATGAGAAAACAAAAAGATCATTACTTGACACATTGGAAAGAATTAACAAAAAAACAGAGCAAACTAGAATGCTGTTTGGCCCTAAACAGAGAGTTCACAGTGGCAGAATACCTCCCCACTGTGCCTGTCCCAAACTTAAGGAAAGCCGTAGGCGGACCTGGCTCTCAAGAGAAGACAGGCTATGTGCACACTGCCCACAAAATGAGGTGGAAACTGAGCTGCACTTCCTAACCTCCTGCCCAATGTATGACCATATTAAAGACACATATTTCCCTCAAATTACACAGATCCACAAAGAATTCGAAAACACACCTGATTTTGATAAACTCCCATATCTACTGGGTGAAATACCACAGTGTGCAATCACAGCACCAATATTTGTGACCTGTTGCCACAAGAAAAGGTCAACCAGTGAAGAACAAACACCATTGTAAATACAACCCATATTTATGCTTATTTATTTTCCCTTTTGAACTTTAACCTGGGCTGATGTTCTGGGAATATGACTCCAGAAATCAAAACAGGCCAGGGTCATGACAAGAATCATCTACTGGAGACCAGGGAGAGGTTGTTCAAGTAATGGTGGAACCCAGCAAGAGAAAGTAGCCTATATATGGTGACTCACAGATGATTCAGTTCCTGTAGTGACTGTAACTCAGAAATGAATACAGGCTAGAAGCCCATTAGGCCGGGTGGTAAACAAAGCTATGAGGTGGTTTAATGCATCCTGAGGTAGCATAACAGTGTGGGCTATCCCCATGCATTTTTTCTGATTGGCCATAATGTTAGGCCGGGATTCAATCCGAGGCATGTTGTAGAGTGCTTCACATTTACAGATAATTTCTGATTGAACGCAGGAACATTGCCTGTAAAAAGCACATTTTCTACAAAAGCATTCTATAATGCACCTCGGATTGAGTCATATCCCCTGGAGACAGGCCTGCTACTATTAAGACAATCATAGCGACCACTTAAAGATCTAAGAGAACTGTTGGGGCTAAGACACACTATCAAGATTACTTTCCCATGAGAGCATCGTGATCATCAGAGTGTTTAAATGTGACGGTAAAGAGCCTATAAATATACACTGCCGATGTAAACAGTGACATGTCTATCACTGCAGTGATTACCCTGACAGGAAACACACAGCATTTGTCTAATTACCGCTAGCATCATGAGCATAGTTAGTAGCATTAGCAAAGTTAGCATCATAAGCTCATGGTAGCTCTTCTATGGATATTATTATGGTAAACTGAATGTCCTAAAGAAACGTCACAATACTCTTGTGAACAAACAAAAAACATTGTTCATTCAACTGACAATATCCCGCTAACTCCCATGGTACTGGATCATAAATCCTCCTAAGGAATGAGAGGTACCGGGAATTCCTAGGGGAACTGAGAGGGGTAGGTGGAAATTGACTCACTGAGCTATGTGTAGCAGGAGTGAATGGTGGGCTTGACAATAGGGTGGAAATGCTCTCATTCTCCCTGTGAGTAGCCTTCTGGATGCGTCATCAGGAGAAAGAATGATTGTTATCACAAAGTCAATCAAAGAAACCTAAATGTGTTACTGATGGTTATCGGACTGACCAGTGGCGATTTTAGCATGTACAGTATATCACAAAAGTGAGTACACCCCTCACATTTTTGTAAATATTTGAGTATATCTTTTCATGTGACAACACTGAAGAAATGACACTTTGCTACAATGTAAAGTAGTGAGTGTACAGCTTGTATAACAGTGTAAATTTGCTGTCCCCTCAAAATAACTCAACACACAGCCATTAATGTCTAAACCGCTGGCAACAAAAGTGAGTACACCCCTAAGTGAAAATGTCCAAATTGGGCCCATCATTTTCCATCATTTTCCAGGACTGCCTTAACCCTCTTGGGCATGGAGTTCACCAGAGCTTCACAGGTTGCCACTGGAGTCCTCTTCCACTCCTCCATGACAACATCACGGAGCTGGTGGATGTTAGAGACCTTGCACTCCTCTAGCTTACGTTTGAGGATGCCCCACAGATGCTCAATAGGGTTTAGGTCTGGAGACATGCTTGGCCAGTCCATCACCTTTACCCTCAGCTTCTTTAGCAAGGCAGTGGTCGTCTTGGAGGTGTGTTTGGGGTCGTTATCATGTTGGAATACTGCCCTGCGGCCCAGTCTCCGAAGGGAGGGGATCATGCTCTGCTTCAGTATGTCACAGTACATGTTGGCATTCATGGTTCCCTCAATGAACTGTAGCTCCCCAGTGCCGGCAGCACTCATGCAGCCCCAGACCATGACACTCCCACCACCATGCTTGACTGTAGGCAAGACACACTTTGTACTCCTCACCTGGTTGCCGCCACACACGCTTGACACCATCTGAACCAAATAGGTTTATCTTGGTCTCATCAGACCACAGGACAAGGTTCCAGTAATCCATGTCCTTAGTCTGCTTGTCTTCAGCAAACTGTTTGCGGGCTTTCTTGTGCATCATCTTTAGAAGAGGCTTCCTTCTGGGACGACAGCCATGCAGACCAATTTGATGCAGTGTACAACGTATGGTCTGAGCACTGACAGGCTGACCCCCCACCCCTTCAATCTCTGCAGCAATGCTGGCAGCACTCATACGTCTATTTCCCAAAGACAACCTCTGGATATGACGCTGAGCACGTGCACTCAACTTCTTTGGTCGACCATGGCGAGGCCTGTTCTGAGTGGAACCTGTCCAGTAAAACCGCTGTATGGTCTTGGCCACCGTGCTGCAGCTCAGTTTCAGGGTCTTGGCAATCTTCTTATAGCCCAGGCCATCTTTATGTAGAGCAACAATTCTTTTTTTCAGATCCTCAGAGAGTTCTTTGCCATGAGGTGCCATGTTGAACTTCCAGTGACCAGTCAGTATGAGGAAGTGTGAGAACGATGACACCAAATTTAACACACCTGCTCCCTATTCACACCTGAGACCTTGTAACACTAACGAGTCACATGACACCGGGAAGGGAAAATGGCTAATTGGGCCCAATTTGGACATTTTCACTTAGGGGTGTACTCACTTTTGTTGCCAGCGGTTTAGACATTAATGGCTGTGTGTTGAGTTATTTTGAAGGGACAGCAAATTTACACTGTTTTACAAGCTGTACACTCACTACTTTACATTGTAGCAAAGTGTCATTTCTTCAGTGTTGTCACATGAAAAGATATACTCAAATATTTACAAAAATGTGAGGGGTGTACTCACTTTTGTGATATACTGTAAATCTTGGTGGGGCAACAACAGCAAAAAAAAGTGTGGCGCATGCCAGCAAAGGCAGTACACAACAAACGGTGCCCACAAACTGTTAGGGCCCCAAAAGCTGTCCCAACAGCACGCCCAACTTATCACTACTACACCTGGCTATCAGCGGAGCCTTGTCTGGCAGCGAAACAGTTCATTCAGCCTCATTTACTGCCTTTGAAAAAAACATAGCTGAAATGGCTGACTTGCTTAAACAAATGTGGTTCCTAATGACAATTGAGATTTACAAACTATGTCAAAGGGACGACAAGCGAATAAGAGGCAATCCGTAATTTTGATTAAGACATTAATGAGCGAGCTAGGACGGACGTAGTCAATATAATTGTTTGAAATGTACAGCGACAGAATTCAGAACATGGGCCGTTCTTACAGTGTTCTCCCTGTACACCAAGTCAGAACCGTAGGATAAATAAAGGAGGCATATAAGCAGACAATGAAAGCTCTTACAATATTCGAAGATTACATTTCTTTAAAACAGGTTATAGGCTAAATGTGCACCACCAAGTCAGAACATTAGGCGAAATTAAGAGGGGTAAATAGACCAAATTATTAGGGTGAGGCACATGGGCTACTAACATCTTACTACACAACATACACTTAGTGTTACTTTCTTAGCTACAGTATGCATATCTCTCTGGCATATTACATCATTTATGCAGCAGCATCCAATACATCTTTGGACTCACCTTGTTGTGCTGTGCTCACTTGAACAGGAAGGTGGCGTGACGGTCCGTAGTTGGCAAATTTTGTCATCAAAGTCTGGCATTCTCTGGATTTAGGGTGCTCTCAAAACAACTGGGAACTCTGAAAAAAACATGCTTGAATCATGATGACGTCATTAATCTTCAGGTCGTAGCTCTATTTACAATTTCGAGTTGGATGACCGTTTAAAAAAAAATCCCAGTCGGAGTTCATTTATTCCCGACTTCGCAGTTGTCTTCAATTCACTGAAGTCAAGTTTTCGCAGCTCTGAGTTAAGTTGTTTTGTGCGCGGCACAAATCATGCTTCATTGACAGCATGGCCAATATTGATTGTTTATAATATTAAATTTAGAAAATACCTCCTTAATTCTGTGACAGCCACTGTCACTGATTCCTTCCAAACCACTCATTGTTGAATTTGCGATTTCCAACTTGTTGTGTAATGTTTGTCCAATGGTCGATAAGCACCAATACATTTTATCTATAATTTCTCTTCATTATTTCTCTTCATATGACAAGAGTTAAAAATGATTTTCCAATAGATTGTCGACTTGATTCACGATGATGACTGCTAGCTAAAATGTTGAAAGTAAGATGTTGACATGATCAGTCCAATCAAAGCTATTGTACATATAACGTGATATGACATCACTTTATCTGTGGCCAATGACCTTGAGCTTTCTTGGACGGGCACTTCTAATGTAACTCTATGGCAGCACCCAAAGGGCTAGAACTTTAGAGGTCTACCCTTAGACTTGATGGTGACGTAGTGTCCCCATGAGTGACAGAAGACTGAGCCAATCATGGCGCAACATTCTGTATTTTCTGCTGGGTTGCCCCACCACCACAGAAAGCACTGAGCTAGGCTGAAACACCAGCATTTTGGAGCTGCCTCACTCAAGAAAACAAAAAAGAGACCATGTTTGTATGCGGCTTTATTAACTTTATGACATATATATATTTTTTACATTGTTTGCAAACTGATACATATTAATGCCTAAATAACATGTAAAACAGGCAAGCCCACCCCCCAAAAAAAATAAAAAATAGATGTGTGGCTCAAGACAGGAGGGGCTCTGCCCCACCATCCCTGAATAACGGGCCACCACTGGGACTGACCAATGGCACATTTAACATAACATCAACTCTGGGATTGCATGTGACTCATCAAAGACTGCATGTCCTGTTTGGCCGTAACCCTTCCTATGTGACGGTACACAGATTGGTGTGATAGCAGTAATTGTACATATGACATATTGTGACTCACCTAAAGTCCTAGGAATGTTCTTGTTACTCACCCAAAACCATGCTTCTAGCCACAACCCAGTCCTTGGCAGTGACCCAAGAGGGACATGCTGCGATGTGGCCCCCCATTGTGCCACTGTTTGGGAACCACTGATACAGGGTCATCTGTGGTCATGGAAGTGGATGCGCTTCTGAGCTGAAACAGAACTACAGAGAACAGAGTGACCACTAATTCAGACAAGCAAACACACACACACACCCAACACACACACCTAACACACACACACCACACACACCAAATGTCAGACCCAACACATCCACATTAACACACACATATACTAAATTCCAGACGCAAATCACATACATGCCAAGAGATGTTTCAATGCCAAATCTCAGCCACATACGTCACGGCTGGTGATTTTTCAGTGTGTGTGTGTGTGTGTGTTCTGTGAGGCAGTAATAAAGCAGTAATGTGGAAAGTGAGGAGGGGGAATGTCACTGGGGCCAGAGAACAATAGACTCAAGGGAAACAGTAGGACAGAGGCAGGACATCCTAACTGCTACTTCATCCTCCTCTCTGTCTCAGCTGGCCCCCACAAAGTAACACATTACCCCCCTTCCCCCAAGCCTGGAGGAGCTGTCACTCTGACCCTGTGGCTAACTCCTGTGCTTTATTTCTGCACCCACATATTGGTTTGTTGTAAGGCTCCAATAGTCTTCAACTGAGCAGCATACAGTATTGTCGCACTCCTTTTAGACTTGGCTTCACAACCTTTCCCCCTGTCCTCTTGTCCCTCCCCTAGCTTCTCACCAGACCTCCCAGCCTTGTGGTGTGTTTGTCTGGGCACAGCCAAATACACGTACCCCAGGCTCTGACGTAGCTAATGAGGCCCAGAAGGGTAAGTCACAGACACCTGGTGCTCAAGCAATACACACACATACAGATATGCAAAACAGACACACACACACACACACACACACACACACCTAGCCAAGCAGAGGAAACATCTGGCCAGGATGCTAAGACAACACATACAAACATATACATATACACACCCACAAATATGCACCACAAATGTGTGTGTGTGTGTGTGTGTGTGTGTGTGTGTGTGTGTGTGTGTGTGTGTGTGTGTGTGTGTGTGTGTGTGTGTGTGTGTGTGTGTGTGTGTACTTCACTAATGTCATTTCCATACAGACAAGAGCGGCTTGTGTGTCATATAATGTTGTTTGTCAGCATGTAGACATCCCCTAATGAACAAACATCTAGTGCACCTGCGAATGTTGCTCTAATCCATAAATTCCTTCTCATATAAAACCCATTCACCATACATCAAGTGAACATCATTAAGAAAATCAGACTGGGTTTACTGTAAAGTATTTGTTTATTGTTCCTGTTTTTGTAGATCCATTGAATCAGTGCGTTATAACATGGTTCTGGCAACACCAGTCGCTTTTATTCCTGCATGGGTCATATATTAATGTCTGCCTGAGTTATTAACCCTGTAAGTCGCTTTGGATAAATCCACTAAACTATCAATCGTTTTTTATATATATAAAGAAGTTGGTTATAAGGAACTTTATAAACCAAATCTATTATTATCATTGATTCTCATGCAGGCAGGCAGTGGTGTAGACCTACAAAACATCCACAACAAAACACAAACATCATATCTTGTTTTGTCATTCTCTCTCCTGTTTAAGACAGAGTTGTTATCTGTGAGCCCCGGGCTTCCCTCCTCCATCCCTGTCTGCCTGTGTGTCTGTGTGTGTGTTTATCGGCCATGGTGCCACTGACTGAGAAATATGCCTCTACAATAGATCAGCCCACAGCTCACTTTTACAAGAACGCGGAAGGCATTATTGTGGTTAAGAGTATTTAATTTTGCCACAAGTTAATTTAATAATTAGGCGTTGTCCACATAGTTATCAACACACATCACTTCTCTCTCCAGTAAACGCTGTAGGGTCCACAGTAACCATCACACACACACATGCACGCACAAACACACACACAATGCTGAGCTTGCATCTTCTTACAAAGTGTAAGAAGACACACAAACATAGTGAATCAGTCTGATTGTTACGTGGACTAAATGGTCACTTAAGTCTAGTGTGACCAGACACGAATAAGAGAACGTTGAGAGAACGTTTCATCAACCCTATCAGAACACAATAGTGAGGACCAACAGAGCCCTATGGAGAGTATCCTGTCTGCCTCTGTTTGTCTGGCCTGTCAGACTGATATGAGTGACAACCTCCATTAGTGCACTAGCATTTCTCTACTAAGTCAAAAGTTGGCTTGCCTCCATGCAGACCAGATATCCAGATATTAGAGATTCAAAACTCTTGGAATCTCTCCATTGTCTTGCTGAAGTTAACATTTCTTCTTATCATCTTTCTTTCACCATCCCTCCAACAGTCCATTCTCTCCACCTCTCCCCAGTGGTGTAAAGTACTTTGAAATACTACTTAAGTAGTTTTTTGGGGTATCTGTACTTTACTATTTATATTTTTAACAACTTTTACTTTTACTTCAATACATTCCTTTATAAAATAATGTACTTTTTACTCCATACATTTTCCTTGACACCCAAAAGTACTCGTTACAATTTGAATGCTTAGCAGGACAGGAAAATGGTCCAATTCACACACTTGTCAACAGAACATCCCTGGTCATCTCTACTGCCTCTGATCTGGCGGATTCACTAAACACACATGCTTCGTTTGTATGTTGGAGTGTGCCCCTGGCTATCCGTAAATAAAATAAAAACAAGAAAATAGTGCAGTCTGGTTTGCTTAATATAAGGAATATTAAATGATTTATACTTGTACTTTTATATATTTTAGCAATTACATTTACTTTTGATACTTAAGTATATTTGAAACTAAATACTTTTAGACTTTTACTCAAGTAGAATTTTACTGGGTGACTTTTACTTTTACTTGAGTCATTTTATATGAAGGTATCTTTACTTCTACTCAAGTATGACAATTGGATACTTTTTCCACCACTGCCTCTCCCTCCCTCTCCATCACTCTTTCCATCCCTCATTCTCCACGCAGCTGTGTCCAGTGCTAGGCCAGAGAATGACACAGCGGACAACACTTCCTGTCTATGCATTTCCCAGATGTCTCTGGACAGACGAAGTGGACACAAACAGGGAAAGGAACTAGAAACAAACTTGGTCCAACATTGGCTTGGGGAACACACACACTATAGTTTGCAAATATAACAAATGAAATCTGTTTTCTCATATTAAAAACAATATCAGATAGCATAAATAGTTGACCATGTTTCTGCTCTGACCTCACATCACAGTTATTTTTTTCTTTCCTCCTCAGAATTTGTATTTTATTTAACCTTTTATTTTATCAGGGAGTCATACTGAGACCAAGGTCTCTTTTAGAAATGAGCCCTGAAATTACAGAAAATACAGAAAAATAAAATAAATTACACATCAAAATATACAGTTGAAGTCAGAAGTTTACATACACTTATGTTGGAGTCATTAAAACTCATTTTTCAACCACTCCACAAATTTCTTGATAACTATAGTTTTGGCAAGTCGGTTAGGACATCTACTTTGTGCATGACACAAGTCATTTTTCCAACAATTGTTTACAGACACTAAGTTGACTGTGCCTTTAAACAGCTTGGAAAATTCCAGAAAAGGATGCATGGCTTTAGAAGCTTCTGATAAGCTAATTGAAATCATTTGAGTCAATTGGAGGTGTACCTGTGGATGTATTTCAAGGCCTACCTTCAATCTCAGTGCCTCTTTGATTGACATCATGGTAAAATCAAAAGAAATCAGCCAAGACCTCAGAAAAGAAATTGTAGACCTCCACAAGGCTGGTTCATCCTTGGGAGCAAATTCGAAACCCCTGAAGGTACCACGTTCATCTGTACAAACAATAGTATGCAAGTATAAACACCATGGGACCACACAGCCGTCATACCGCTCAGGAAGGAGACGCGTTCTGTCTCTTCGAGATGAACATACTTTGGTGCGTAAAGTGAAAATCAATCCCAGAACAACAGCAAAGGACCTTGTGAAGATGCTGGAGGAAACAAGTACAAAGGTATCTCTATCCACAGTAAAACGAGTCCTATCTCGACATAACCTGAAAGGCCGCTCAGCAAGGAAGAAGCCACTGCTCCAAAACTGCCGTAAAAAAAGCCAGACTACACTTTTGCAACTGCACATGGGGACAAAGATCGTACTCTTTGGAGAAATGTCCTCTGGTCTGATGAAACAAAAATAGAACTGTTTGGCCATAATGACCATCGTTATGTTTGGAGGAAAAAGGGGGAGGCTTGCAAGCCGAAGAACACCATCCCAACAGTGAAGCACGGGGGTGGCAGCATCATGTTGTGGGGGTGCTTTACTGCAGGGGGGACTGGTGCACTTCACAAAATAGATGGCATCATGAGGAGGAAAAATTATGTGGATATATTGAAGCAACATCTCAAGACATCAGTCAGGAAGTTAAAGCTTGGTCGCAAATGGGTCTTCCAATTGGACAATGACCCCAAGCATACTTCCAAAGTTGTGGCAAAATGGCTTAAGGACAACAAAGTCAAGGTATTGGAGTGGCCATCACAAAGCCCTGACCTCAATCCTATAGAAAATATGTGGGCAGAACTGAAAAAGTATGTGTGAGCAAGGAGACCTACAAACCTGACTCGGTTACACCAGATCTGTCAGGAGGAATGAGACAAAATTCACCCAACTTATTGTGGGAAGCTTGTGGAAGGCTATCTGAAACGTTTGACCCAAGTTAAACAATTTAAAGGCAATGCTACCAAATAACAATTGAGTGTATGTAAACTTCTGACCCACTGGGAATGTGATGAAAGAAATAAAAGCTGAAATAAATCATTCTCTCTACTATTATTCTGACATTTCACATTCTTAAAATAAAGTGGTGATCCTAAATGACCTAAGACAGGGAATGTTTACTAGGATTAAATGTCAGGAATTGTGCAAACCTGAGTTTAAGGTGTATGTAAACTTCCGACTTCAACTGTAAATATAACATGCAAGAAGAAAGAAAACACGGTAATAAAAAAAATATTAATCAGTAACAGGATCCTCAATCAGCATTCTGAATTACCCTAGAGACACCAGAACATCCAACATAAAAACATTTTGAAGATTGTTCCACAAATAAGGTGCAAGAATACTAAAAGCTGATTTACCTAATTCAGTAGAGACCAAAGGAATTTCCAGAGTTAGCCATCTCTGAGACCGGGTGTGGTAACTCATAAGTCTAAAGTTTAATAATGATGTTAGGTACAGCGGGAGTTTTTGTAAAAAGGCTTTATAAATTAACATATAGCAATGTATCAACCTATGTGACATCAAAGAGGGCCAACCAACTTTCTGGTAGAGAATTCAGTGATGAGTACTAACATTGTTGCCCATTATAAAGCGCAGTGCTCTATGATAAACTGCATCTAATGGCTTTAGTGAATTGGCAGCGGTGATCATATAGATGATGTCGCCATAGTTTAGGACCGATAGGAACGTCGACTGAATAATCAACTTTCTACTATTTAGCGAGAGGCATGACCTATTTCTATAGAAGAAGCCCATGTTTACTCTCAGCTTAATAAACTCATCAATATGCTTTTTAAAAGACAGATATTAATTTATCCAGATGCCCAGATATTTGTAAGCAGGGACAAGATCGATATAGGCACCACCCAAAGTACATACAGTGCCTTCGGAAAGTATTCAGACCCCATTACTTTTTCCGCATGTTGTTACGTTAGAGCCTTATTCTAAAATGGATTAAATAAAACAATCAATGCTCATCAATCAATCCCCATTCCTTCGACCTCATGGCTTGGTTTTTGCTCTGACATGCACTGTCAACTGTGGGACTTTATATAGACGTGTGTGCCTTTCCAAATCATGTCCAATCAATTGAATTTACCACAGGTGGACTCCAATTAAGTTGTAGAAACATCTCAAGGATGATCAATGGAAACATGATGCACCTGAGCTCAATTTTGAGTCTCATAGAAATGGTCTAAATACTTATGTAAATAAGGTATTTCTGTTTTATTTATTTTTTTATAAATTAGCAAACATTTCAAAAAATCTGTTTTCGCTTTGTCATTATGGGGTTTTGTGTGTAGATTGATTTTTTTTTTTAAATACATTTTAGAATAAGGCTATAACATAACAAAATGTGGAAAAAATCAAGCGGCCTGAATACTTTCCGAATGCACTGTACATGGGTGTATTTGTGTTGACACCGATGTTCCCATAGCACTTCAAACTCGTTTTTTCTTTCCACAGTGCAGTGCATTTCAAATGCTCATTGTATGATAACTGCCTAGCAAATCCAAAGTCTTTGGTACTTTCAATAGCATTCTTCAAGTTAAAATACTCCACTTGAGTGAAGGCCTTGTCTGCGTTAGCATTGGATCCAACAGAGAACCTTCGACATAGGAAACAAAATGCTGCATCTGCAGTACGCATTTATATGAACCAGTTGCTATTAAATTAATGTTTTTGGACAGAAAACCTGCAGGATTTTAGGCTAACCTGGGCTGGCTCCTCTGTTCCAAGATCATCAGGAACAGTCGGATGTGGAGGTGGCTGTGGTGCCATAATCTTGGTGGCGCTTGTGGAAGGGTGGGTAGACTCTGCACACGGAGCTAGCTAAGAAGCAAACTAACTTGGTAGTGGTGTGGTGTGAGGCAGAGTTGAGTGAAGCAGCTTCAACAGTAAACTTATAAATCAAAATCAAACATTACATGCGGAGGCGAATCCCATTTTTTTCGCTTAGCCTACCACAGAGATGAGAAGCGTTTTTCCCCCACTTTTTCTGGAAACCCAAAGGAGTCATACCTAACCGCCCAGTGGCTTTCCATACCCCCGCTACACACACACTGTGGCGCTATCTGTCCATTGTGATGACGCACTGGAGATACAGATTTTAATCATTTTAACTTGTTTGCTATTTTTACATAGGGACATAAGACTAAAACTGAGGGGGGTAAGCCCCCTTTCGCCCCCTCGTGGAGCCAGATCCTTGTGTACTGCTAGGGCAAAAACAAAAATGTGCACTCATTTGGGTCCCAAGGACCAGGATTGAGAACCACTGCTCTAAAGAACAACATATACTTCGTTTTACCTGCATTCAATACTAATTTCAATACTAATTTCTGTAATACAATGAAGATTGACCAGGCTCTATATGAACTAGTCTATCATGGGGGCAACCTGCACATCTGTTGGGTTTCTTTTTCTGTTACTGCCACACACACACCATCTCCCTCTCTCGCTCTCTCCTCACGAAACTCTTGTCTCTCTGGATGCAACTTCTGCCTGCTCATTGGCTGAAGCGGAGATTGCCCTTGTCGCTGGTTGGCTCAAAGTCTGTCCACTTTGTTTTGACATATAAGTGTAACTGTTGATCTGAACTGTTGCGTACGAATAACGGTCCCATAAATGACAAACCCCGTACCCCGTGCTGCACAGAGTGGATTCAAACAGCGATGTACACAGATCCTGTCCTGCTAGAGAGCCTATATATATTACTAAACAGGTTAACCTCCTAACATATTTTAGTTAATCTATTACAAGCCTAACATTTCTACAGCGAATAGGAGATAGAGATTTGTCTGATATTCTAGTGGATATTAAATGCAATTTTTATTCAATCTCCTCTTTGTATTTTGAAGAAGAAAAGGGCTCATCATGCTCTCTGCTTGTCTGGAATTTCTTGGGATGGGGTTGTGCCTACTGGGCTCGCTCCTGGTCATGGTCGCGTGCGGGCTGCCAATGTGGAAGGTGACGGCGTTCATCGATATGAATATCGTGGTCGCGCAGACCACCTGGGATGGGCTCTGGATGTCATGCGTGGTGCAGAGCACCGGCCAGATGCAGTGCAAGATGCACGACTCGGTGCTGGCGCTCAGCCATGACCTGCAGACAGCGCGCGCCCTCACCGTGATCGCGGCGGTTCTTGGGGTGGCGGGGCTGGTTGTGACTATAGCCGGGGCGCAGTGCACTAACTGCATCAAGACCGAATTGGTGAAAGCAAAAGTGGTGCACGCCGGTGGGGTGATCTACATAATCAGCGGTCTATTGGTGTTGGTTCCCCTCTGTTGGATGGCCAATAACATCATAGTAGACTTTTACAACCCAGATGTGTCCTCGTCCAAGAAGAGGGAGATAGGAGCGGCCATCTACATCGGCTGGGCCTCCACAGCCCTGCTCCTTCTGGGGGGAACCCTGCTGTGCTGCTCCTGTCCCCAGCGGGGCAAGAGCGCCTATCCCATCAATTATGCACCCACCAAGACCATCTCCGCCAACGGAGACTTCGACAAGAGACATTATGTGTAGGCGATGAGAAGAGACTTTTGCGCACATCCAAACTTGCCACAGGAGCCGGACACACAAGTTAATGTCCACTCTTCCTGTTTGATGCCCATCACATAGGTTATCTTTATTGTGGTCACCTATAACGGAGGCTTTGATAAGGGAAATTATGTGTAGGCTAGACGCTAGACGATATCAGGATACTTTTTTTAATTTGGTTTGAATGTCTGTTAAGCATGCCGACTTCACCAAACTTTAACTTCCTCAGTTTGAAATCAGTGTATTTTTTTCCGAACATATATTTCTGTGTGTTGTAGGCTACACCGTTGTATATGGGTCTGGCGACCAGAAAAGGAAAACAAAAATGTTGCCAATGAACCCATACACACCGAGAGCGCAGCTAACGACCAAAACATTGAAACAGTGTTAACCCACTAGGAAAAAACTAGTTGAATCAACGTTGTTTCCAAGTCATTTCAACCAAAAATGAAATGTGATGATGTTGAATCAACGTGGAAAATTGATTGGATTTGCAAGAAGTCATCAACTAAGTGAATTTCGTATTTTTCACCCAACTTGTTACCTAAATCCAATGACAATTACATTTTTGGTTGATCTCAAGTTAAATTCACGTCAGTTGACAAATCAACCACATGTAAGTCAAAACTAGACACTGAACGATGTCTGTGCCCAGTGGGACCTACTTGTTGTGTAGCCTATCTATTGTGTAGCGTTTTTATAAACTCTTGTATTTGCATATTACTATTTCATCATTATTATATAGGCTTATTGTAAAGATGTTTTAAAGTTGATGTTATCATTTGACACTAGGATATTGTCTGGCCAGAGTGGTCTGTCACGGTCTGTGGGCTCTGTGAATAAAGCCTATTGTTCTCAACTGGCTTTAGTGTCTGCATATAAGTTGTAAATAGCTACATACATAGAAGCAGGGACTGGTTTTCAACATAGTTAATAGGTTCCCACACTGGACGTGTCCTTTGTAAGCAGTGAATGCTACTCAGAAAAATGTGCACTCATATGATGATCAAATGAGCTTATTTGCATTTGAATGCTGTTGTATTGTACTGTATAGATAGCTGATTGTGTACCTATCTGTTTTCCTAGCCCTCTTTAAACTATTAGGCAATTGATGTTTTATAATAAAAATGAAATCACAACCCCCTTGTGTTTCTGTGTAGTATTATTGTCTGTTACATGTGCATTAGGCTATTTCTATTCTAATAGTATGTACTATTGACTGTTTATTAAGCACAGTTCACAATACAGTTTCAGTTGCATTACTGAGGTTTCTCTACATTGACCTTCTACCGCACACACAAACATACAATATACAGTGCATTCGGAAAGTATTCAGACCCCACTCACTTTTTCCACATTTTGTTATGTTACAGCCTTATTCTAAAATGGATTAAATAAAAAATGTTCCTCATCAATATACACACAATACCCCATAATGACAAAGTGAAAACAGTTTTTTAGAACTTTTTGCACATTGATTGAAAACAAAAAACACAAACACCTTATTTACATAAGTATTCAGACCCATTGCACGAGACTCGAAATTGAGCACAGCTGCATCCTGTTTCCATTGATCATCCTTGAGATGTTTCTACAACTTGATTGGTGTCCACCTGTGGTAAATTCAATTGATTGGACATGATTTGGAAAGGCACAGTTGACAGTGCATGTCAGAGCAAAAACCAAGCCATGAGGTCGAAGGAATTGCCCGTAGAGCTCCGAGACAGGATTGTATCGAGGCACTGATCAGAGATGTTCGATCGGGTTCAAGTCCATTCTCTGGCTGGGCCACTCAAGGACATTCAGAGACTTGTCCTGAAGCCACTCTTGCATTGTCTTGGCTGTGTGCTTAGGGTCATTGTCCTGTTGGAAGGTGAACCTTCGCCCCAGTCTGAGATCCTGAGCGCTCTGGAGCAGGTTTTCATCAAGGATCTCTCTGTACTTTGCGCCATTCATCTTTCCCTTGATCCTGGCTCCCCATCCAACCTGACAGAGCTTGAGAGGATCTGCAGAGAAGAATGGGAGAAACTCTCCAAATACAGGTGTGCCAAGCTTGTATTGTCAGACCCAAGAACACTTGAGGCTGTAATTGCTGCAGGTGCTTCAACAAAGTACTGAGTAAAAGGTCTGAAAACTTATGTAAATATGATTTCTGATTTTTTATATTTTATACATTTGCAAAAATGTAAAAAAAAACAGTTTTGGTTTTGTCATTATGGGGTATTGTGTATAGATTGATAAGGGGGGGTGGACTATTTCATCCATTTTAGAATACAGCTGTAACAAAATGTGGAAAAAGTGAAGGGGTCTGAATACTTTCCGAATGCACTGTGAATACATAAACATAGGACTGTGTGTAATCGTAGCCTCTGCTAACTCAGCACACCCTAACTATCACCTTCTGGTTTACAATGACATTAACAAGCACTGATTAATGTATTACTGGTTGTTAAACTTGAATCAAAGTGACTGTAAAAACACAAACTAATAACACAGTGGTCCACAAACATTTATTACCCTGTGGCTCAATCATTTGTCATATGTTATTTGAAAAGCAGCAAGTGTGAGTCTAACAGAAAGGGAAAACTACAGGACTGTTCTCTGAACACAGTACAGCACATCTCAAATAGCACTGTATAATTAAAGGAGGAAATGGAAAAACAGACAACCTGACATTGAATGTAACAATGGGTGAACAATTTATCAGATTTTCACTACAGGGTAGGGGGTAGGAGTTAGGGATTAGGAGCTAGGTGCTAGGGGGTAGGAGCTAGGGGGTAGAGGGTATAGGGCAGGGGTGCATTGTCGTAAACAACAGGTGTAGACAAATAATAGAAAGAAAATAGAAAATTAAAAATACAAATGATATACAGTGAGGGGAAAAAAGTATTTGATCCCCTGCTGATTTTGTACGTTTGCCCACTGACAAAGAAATGATCAGTCTATAATTTTAATGGTAGGTTAATTTGAACAGTGAGAGACAGAATAACAACAAAAAAATCCAGAAAAACGCATGTGAAAAATTTTATAAAATGATTTGCATTTTATTGAGGGAAATAAGTATTTGACCCCCTCTCAATCAGAAAGATTTCTGGCACCCAGGTGTCTTTTATACAGGTAACGAGCTGAGATTAGGAGCACACTCTTAAAGGGAGTGCTCCTAATCTCAGCTTGTTACCTGTATAAAAGACATCTGTCCACAGAAGCAAGCAATCAATCAATCAGATTCCAAACTCTCCACCATGGCCAAGACCAAAGAGCTCTCCAAGGATGTCAGGGACAAGATTGTAGACCTACACAAGGCTGGAATGGGCTACAAGACCATCGCCAAGCAGCTTGGTGAGAAGGTGACAACAGTTGGTGCGATTATTCGCAAATGGAAGAAACACAAAAGAACTGTCAATCTCCCTCGGCCTGAGGCTCCATGCAAGATCTCACCTCGTGGAGTTGCAATGATCATGAGAACGGTGAGGAATCAGCCCAGAACTACACGGGAGGATCTTGTCAATGATCTCAAGGCAGCTGGGACCATAGTCACCAAGAAAACAATTGGTAACACACTACGCCGTGAAGGACTGAAATCCTGCAGCGCCCGCAAGGTCCCCCTGCTCAAGAAAGCACATATACATGCCCGTCTGAAGTTTGCCAATGAACATCTTAATGATTTAGAGGACAACTGGGTGAAAGTGTTGTGGTCAGATGAGACCAAAATTGAGCTCTTTGGCATCAACTCAACTCGCCGTGTTTGGAGGAGGAGGAATGCTGCCTATGACCCCAAGAACACCATCCCCACCGTCAAACATGGAGGTGGAAACATTATGCTTTGGGGGTGTTTTTCTGCTAAGGGGGACAGGACAAGTTCACTGCATCAAAGGGACGATGGACGGGGGCCATGTACCGTCAAATCTTGGTTGAGGACCTCCTTCCCTCAGCCAGGGCATTGAAAATGGGTTGTGGATGGGTATTCCAGCATGACAATGACACAAAACCCACGGCCAAGGCAACAAAGGAGTGGCTCAAGAAGAAGCACATTAAGGTCCTGGAGTGGCCTAGCCTGTGGAGGGAGCTGAAGGTTTGAGTTGCCAAACGTCAGCCTCGAAACCTTAATGACTTGGAGAAGATCTGCAAAGAGGAGTGGGACAAAATCCCTCCTGAGATGTGTGCAAACCTGGTGGCCAACTACAAGAAATGTCTGACCTCTGTGATGGCCAACAAGGGTGTTGCTACCAAGTACTAAGTCATGTTTTGCAGAGGGGTCAAATACTTATTTCCCTCATTAAAATGTATATCAATTTATAAAAAATTTCACATGCGTTTTTCTGGATTTTTTAATTTTTATTCTGTCTCTCACTGTTCAAATAAACCTACCATTAAAATTATAGACTGATCATTTCTTTGTCAGTGGGCAAACGTACAAAATCAGCTGGGGATCAAATAATATTTTCCCTCACTGTATACACACACACACACACACACACACACACACACACACACACACACACACACACACACACGAGGGGAGTCGATGTGCAGGTTTGAGATAATTGAGGTAGATATGTACATATAGGTAGGAATAAAATGACTAGGCAAAAGGATAGATAATAAACAGTAGCAGCAGTATGTGATGAGTCAAAACACCCGAGTGTCTGCGGGTTTTCGCTTCTCCCTTGAACTTGATTAGGAACTCCCCTCACCTGGTTGTCTAGGTGTTAATTGGACACAAATGGAAAGGAAATAGTAAAAACCACTAGACCGTCCAGGAATGAGTTTGCCACCCCCGGTATAGGGGAGCTAGAAGGGCAGGGGTTATGGGTGGATTTGGGATTGGTGTGCCTCTACTGAAGCCTGTCTGTGCCTGCTGTCCTCTTCAGGTCAGCGTGGTGTCTTATCTGGTGTCGTTTCCGGTCGCCATCTTGGGAGAACCTCTTCCCACACTCAGAACAAATGTATGGTTTCTCTCCAGTGTGACTCCTCATATGTATAACCAGAGCACTCCGTCTGAAGCAGCGTTTCCCACAGCAGTGGCACTCATGAGGTCTCTCTCCTGTGTGAACCATCTGGTGTCTCCTCACACTGTCAGCTCGAGAGAAAGTCTTCCCACAGACAGGGCAGGAGTAGCTGGCCCTCTCCCCAGCGTGCCACTGGAGGTGGATCCGAAGTGTGGTGGACGGGGAAAAACTCTTCCCACACTCTGAGCAGCTGTATGGTTTTTCTCCTGTGTGAGATCTCTGGTGCACCTTAAATGCGCTTGGCTTGCTGAAAGTCATTCCACAGTCACTGCAGAGGTAAGACCTCTCTTTTACTGTTTTTCGCTGATGTATTTTTTTGGTGGATCTGAAATTGTCTTTTGTCTGAGAACGCCTTTCCACAGTCAGAGCAATGGTGAGGTAGCTCTCCAACATGTACCTGCAGGTGACTATTTAACATTGCCTGTGTAGAGAATTATCACCACCACCATCATAATCATCATCATCATTATCAGAGATTAGGGCCATTTCCTTCCCTTTCTCCAACGTTCTCTGATACAATTGTCTGTCTATATGTAAACTGTCCTTGCAGTCAAACATTGTCTCTTGAGAAGCGTTGTTTACTGTATCCATTAAACGCTTTTGATGATTCGGGAGGATTTGGCCCAAAGTGAAGGAAAGACAAAAGTCTCGCTGCTGCTGTGTTGTCCAGGACTCGTGATGTAACCGACAACTCTTCACTGCAACCAGTCATTTTTAGATTCGGAACGTGAAAGAAAAAACGGAAGTATGCAGACGTAAACACTGTGACGTCATCATACGCTTATCACATGGTTTCTGATATAAAAACTGAACCGCTGTGCACCAGTCAATGGGCAGAAGCGGTAAGGGGGGAGCGGCATTCTCAAATTAACAGTAATCTGCAGCGCTCGGTCATGTTGTCTACAAGGCCGCATGTTGCATCGTCTGTTCGAATTGTCAAACTAGTTTTCATTGGGAAGGCAGATGAAGCGTTTGTATCAAAAGCAATCACCTTTGCATGTGAAAACAGAATCCAACTCCTTACTCGATGTGCTTAATCTAGCTCAGGCGACGTCACTTTTGTTTAGAGCCAACTGCCCAGTGAGCTTTGAACCGGGCACCACCCCAGTTCCAAAAAGAATGCTATCACTTTTCACCAGGGGTAACCCGAATCCCTCAGTAGTGTGTGATTGCGGCCCGCAAATCTGTGTATTCCAGTATGTGGACATTCATACATTGATCGACCCCCCCCCCGCCTTGAGCGTCCCATTGGTTCCTGCATGTGGCTTGTGTTTAAGTGACACTTGATATTCTCCATTTCCCTTATTTGTCTACGCGATTAAAATGTGGGTCAAATGGAATTACAAGGATTATCAGAGTTTTTCGTTTAATTATACAATGATGTCATAGCCTAATGTGCAACGTTTTATCTTAAAATTAATGTGTAATATGTTGATGCGTTGGATGGCAGATGTAACAGATATAACAGTCACCCAACCCCTCTCTGTTTTAAAGCTGTGAGGAGGTGATGTAATGAACAAAACAGACACAGAAGCCCCCAACGTAACATTAACAGAACTGCGGGAAAGCAGAGTTTAGCAGGCAGGGGCGAAGGACACTTTCTACCGGTGTCTTAGCTAGCTAGCAGCGTCGTCCTTTTTTTGGTATTTTTATGACGGACTACATCCTACAAGGTGTATTGCCGCCGCCTACTAAATTAGCTGTGTCGCCCCCGCCTCTCACATGTGTACCAGAGTCCTAATTTAAAAATGGACCAATAGAAGTATAAAGAGGAGTTCCTGCAGATACAGGAATGGCCACATGCAGGAACGCTCTGAAATGCAGGCCGCAATCACAGCCTTCTCCATAATGTAGCCTACTGAGATACATTACTGTAGTAGCCTTAACTGTTAATCATTTGTATTGGTCAGTTTAATGCATACTGTACAAAATGTATAGAAATATTGAATTATGAAGAAAAGTGTG
The DNA here is from genome assembly GCA_030435695.1 of Brachymystax lenok tsinlingensis. Lineage (NCBI taxonomy): Eukaryota > Metazoa > Chordata > Actinopteri > Salmoniformes > Salmonidae > Brachymystax > Brachymystax lenok. Next base: position 26,978,653 of record CM059815.1, read on the forward strand.
AATTGTGAATTATAAAATAAGGAATGAACATAAAGCACTTTGAGATCCAAGTGAAAAGATTCCACACACACAGAGAGACAAAGAGCGAGAGAGAGAAATTGAATAAGGGCCTCAGAGGGAAATGTCTGTCTCTGGTCTCTGCTGGGAGACTGGAGCTGACTGAATGAACAATACAGATTACACACACACACATAATAATACACACAAACATACAATTTAAATACATACATAGGGGAGACCGTGTGTAATCCTAGTCTCTGCTAACTCAGCACACCCCAACTATCACCTTCTGGTTTACAATGACATAAACAAGGTCTGATGAATGTATTACTGGTTGTTAAACTTGAATCAAAGTGACAGTAAAAACACAAACTAATAACACAGTGGTCCACAAACATTTATTACCCTGTGGCCTAAACGTTTGTTATATGTTATTTGGAAAGCAGCAAGTGTGAGTCTAACAGAAAGGGAGAACTACAGGACTGTTCTCTGAACACAGTACAGCACATCTCAAATAGCACTGTATAATTAAAGGAGGAAATGGAAAAGCAAACAAAACAAACAACCTGACATAATATGGATCACATTTTAGCTGTTCTTTAAACCAGATTTTCACAAGAGGGCAGGGGCTAGCTAGGGAGTAGGAGCTAGGGTGTAGGAGCTAGAGGTTAGGAGATATGTGTAGGAGCTAGAGGTTAGGAGCTAGGTGTAGGACCTAGGGGGTAGAGGGTATAGGGCAGGGATGTCAACTCAATATCTGGTGGGTCGAGTGTCTTCCGGTTGTCGCTCCTCCCTTGAACTTGATTAGGAACTCCCCTCACCTGGTTGTCTAGGTGTTAATTGGACACAAATGGAAAGGAAATAATAAAAACCACTATACCGTCCAGGAATGAGTTTGCCACCCCCTGGTATAGGGGCTAGGGGGTATGAGCTAGGAGGGTAGGGGATGAGGGTGGATTTGGGATTGGTGTGCCTCTACTGAAGCCTGCCTGTGCCTGCTGTCCTCTTCAGGTCAGAGGTCAGGGTGGTGTCTTATCTGGTGTCGTTTCCGGTCGCCATCTTGGGAGAACCTCTTCCCGCACTCAGAACAAATGTATGGTTTCTCTCCAGTGTGAATCCTCATATGTATGATCAGAGCACTCCGTCGGAAGCAGCGTTTTCCACAGCAGGGGCACTCATGAGGTCTCTCTCCTGTGTGAACCATCTGGTGTCTCCTCACGCTGTTAGAGCGAGAGAAAGTCTTCCCACAGATAGGGCAGGAGTAGCTGGCCCTCTCACCAGCGTGCCACTGGAGGTGGATCCGAAGTGTGGTGGACTGGGCAAAACTCTTCCCACATTCTGAGCAGCTGTATGGTTTTTCTCCTGTGTGAGATCTCTGGTGCACCTTAAATGCGCTTGGCTTGCTGAAAGTCATTCCACAGTCACTGCAGAGGTAAGACCTCTCTTTTACTGTTTTTCGCTGATGTCTTTTCTGGTGGATCTGAAATTGTCTTTTGTCTGAGAACGCCTTTCCACAGTCAGAGCAATGGTGAGGTAGCTCTCCAACATGTACCTGCAGGTGACTATTTAACATTGCCTGTGTAGAGAACTTCTCCTCACACATAGAGCAGTGGTAACGTGTCTTTTCCTTGTGTTTCCGCTGGTGTCTTTTTAGATGTTCCAATCGAGTGAAGCTCTTACCACAATCGGAGCAGTGATTAGACTTCTCTTTATGTGTATACTGGTGTCTTCTCAAGTGATAGGCTCTGGTAAAACCTTTACCACAGTCTGAGCATTGGTGAAGTATCTTTCCAGTATGTTTCTGCTGGTGTCTTTCAAACGTGTGTAACGACTGGAATAGTTTCCCACAGTCGGTGCAGAGGTGAGGCCTTTCCCCGGCATGCACTTTCATGTGACTTCTTAGTTGTGCTGCTTTAGAGAAACACTCATCACAGTTAGTGCAGTGGTATGATTTGTCTGTCATATGGCTTCGCTGGTGTTTTTTCAAATGTTCCGGTCGGGTGAAGCTTTTACCACAATCAGAACAGTGGTGAAATATTTCTTTGTTATGTGTTATCTTGTGTCTCTTTAAATGATAGACTCGGGTAAAACTCTTACCACAGTCTAAGCAGTGGTAGGGCTTGTCTCTGGTTTTAGAACTGTTGTCACAGACATCATCATCAACATCACCATCTTTATCACTATTGTCACCACCATTATAATGATCATTACCATTACTTTCATCATCACCATCATCACCATTATCGTTATAAGCATAATCATCATCATCATCATCATCATCAACACCATCATAATCATCACCACTACCATCATCAGAGATTGTGGTCATTTCCTTCTCTTTCTCCAAGGTTCTCTGACGCAGCTGTCTGTCTGTATGTAAACTGTCCTTGCGGTCAAACATTGTGTCCTTTAGTGCCACACCTTCTACCTCAGGTGTCACACAGTTTATTTTGCGATCTGTCTCTTTAAGAGAGAAAAGTTCAAGACATGACATGTCTTCTTCATCAGAGTCATTTGAATCAGTTTCAGTAACCTGATGCACATTTCCGTCTCTCTTTCCTGTTTTGGGTGACTTTTTATCACTCTGCTTCGATTTGCACATTTTCTGTATGTGTCCTCTTTTGTTACATTGTCTACAGTCTTTGTCTTTAAACCAGCAATCGACAGGGTCATGTGACTTTTTACCACACCGAAAGCATGCCTGTGATTTCTCTTGACATCGGGTGTTAAACTTGTTCACTGTGCATTCCACTGTATCTTTCCTCTGTAACTCTCCTGCATCTTGTGCCGCAGTTTCCATTAATATGGCTATGTCCAATGCGCGCGCCAATGTCAGATCTATTTCTGATAAGAGCCGTTTCTGTGTGCTCTCGTTGTGTAACCCGAATACCAGCCTGTCTCTGAGCGCATCCGACAATCCCTGTCCGAACTGACAATACTGCGAGAGCTGGCGGAGCTCCGCAATGTACTCCGGTATTGACTCTGTCTTTTGCTGATTCCGTTTGTGAAATCGGAAACGTTCGGCTATGACCAGCGGCTTTGGATTTAGATGAGTCTGTAACGCATTTACAATCTCTTTGAAGGTCTTCTCTTCTGGCTTTGTCGGTGCTATAAGGGTACATAGCAAGTTATATGTTTTTGCTCCCATTACACCCAGAAGTACCCCCACTTTCCTTTCATCTTCTACATCGTTAGCAAGGCAATACTGCTCAAGTCTCTCGATATATGTAGCCCAATCCTCTATGGTGCTATCGAAATTGTCCATTTGCAGCAGCAGGTCCATTTTGTGGTAGAGCTATCAACGTGATATCCTAAATATCAAGCAAATAGAGTATGTTTTGGTCTATTTTTCTCCCCGATTTTGGTGTTCATTGCACGGTAGGAATTGTACTTCAAGCATAGATAACGTTTACATGACTTCTTTCTTCTTATGAGTTTCCGGCAGACTAGACGCTGTGTTGCGTATTGCTGCCTTTCACAGGTCGGAGTGTGAATTGCACATTTTGTCACAAAAAAAGGTGAGTTTACATAACTTCATCTTGTACGATCTTTGGGCGCATTCGACAGTGCAGACGATTTTAAAGGTGAGTCGAGACTGACTAATCTACAAATCACCTTGAATCATAAATAACTACTCAATGTTATTTGTAGATCAGTCAGTCGTTCACAATGTAGCCATGATACATAGCGGTTTTGATGCTCTCGAACATGGCCTATGACTTAATTGTTCAAATTCAAGCACAGAAAATCGATGCGCATGCGCAGTACTTGAATAAATATCACTGTCTAGTAGCAAGATAAAGTAGTCCCTAGTATAAATGTTATATAATGGTATCACATTATTTCATATATAACACATTGTCTGTGGAGATGCCTTTTATTCTGTATCCATTTGACGCTTTTGATTCGGGAGGATTTAGCCCTCAGTGAAATAAAGATAGGAGAGTCTTAGTCCAATAAAGGACTAAAGGAGTCTAACCTTACTCTTTATAGTCCAAGGACCTACATATTCTGTTCAAAGGCGAATTGGCTTTGGAAGCCAAAACAGCCAGATACTCCATCTAAATGTGAACAGATTCTCAATTGGGGTATGGTTCTAGAAACATAAATCCCTCTACTTTCATATCATATCAAAAATACAGACTTACTGTACACCAGTGGAGGCTGTTGAGGGGAGGATGATGCATAATAATGGCTGGAACAGAGCAAATTGACTGGAATCAAACAATGTGTTTGATGTATTTGATATCATTCCACTAATTCCTCTCCAGCCATTACCACGAGCCCGTCCTCCCCAATTTAAGGTACCACCAAACTCCTGTGCTGTACACTGGTTTAACCGGTTTTGACACAGTTGCAGCCGACAGTATTTTTCAGTGACAACACTTGTGGCGTCCGTCTTCTATTTACACACAGGAGTTAGGAGACACAGATAGCTAATTGGCACAGATAGTCGACTGCCTTCCGTTTGTTTTTCGTAAACACGCGCTGTAACATGGAGATATGGCCGTGTGGGAACACTAACCCAATCCCTATTAAAGGTGTGTATCAATTGAACCTTCAGTTTTTAGAAACTGATATGATATAAGGTATTTATGCTTCCAAACCCGTACCGCAATTGATGCGTGTTAATATTCAGACAGAGTGTCGTGACTTTTAACAAAACTCCCCCGTACAGAATACGCCCTCATCCAATGACTCTTATGTGTAATGTAATGGAACTGAGAGTCATGATCAAGCCGGGCTAGGAGAGTCCCAGCTAGCTAGTTAGCTGTCCTGCTACTGCTGAGATGCCTTTCAACCTGTTAGGGAGCGGTGGCAGTCTTTGGAGGTTTGGAGAGTCTGGCGTGCCCAAAGTAAAATGCCTGCTACTTAGGACATGCACATAATTAGTAGTATTGGAGAGAAAACACTCTGAAGTTTCTAAAACTGTTAAAATAATGTCTGTGAGTATAACAGAACTGATTTGGCAGGCGAAAACCTGAGGAAAATCCATCCGGAAAATGTGAATCTGTTGTGTCACACTTTCAATTGGCATGCTATTCAAAGCAGGGTGATTTAGCTCCCAGATTGCAGTTCCTATGGCTTCCACTAGATGTCAACAGTCTTTAGAAAAGGTTTCAGGCTTTTATCTTGAATAACCAAGGAGTAAGAGCTGTTCTTCCTGAGGTCTCGTGAAGTGTCCTGTTATGGTTTACGCACGTGACAGTGAGCGCACTCTTAGCTATTTTTCTTTTCTATTCAACAGGCTATATTCCGTCTGAAATATTAATATTAGGGTATCTGAGTATTGATTAGAAACGCTGTTTGACTTGTTTCAATGAACTTCACCGGTACTTTTGGGATATTGTTTGTCTGCATGGATGAACGCCTTTGAGCAGGTGGATTACTGAACAAAACGCGCCAACCAAACGGAGATTTATGGATATAAAGAGGGACTTTATCGAACAAAAGGACCATTTATTGTGTAGCTGGGATCCTTGGGATTGCCATCAGATGAAGATCTTCAAAAGGTAAGCAATTTATTTTATCGCCATTTCTGAGTTTTGTGACACCCTATCAGAGTGCAAAGAACCTTGGCGTGACCCTAGATAACAGCCTATCATTCTCACCAAACATCAAAGCAGTGACTCGCTCCTGCAGGTTTATTCTCTACAACATCCATAGAGTACGACCCTACCTCACACAGGAACTGGTGCAGGTCCTAACCCAGGCACTTGTCTTCTCCTGTCTGGACTACTGCCACTTGCTGTTGTTTGGGCTCCCTGCTTGTACCATCAAAGCCTGCAATTTATCCAGAACTCTGCAGCCAGCCTGGTGTTTAACTTTCCCAAGTTCTCCCATGTCACCCCTCTCCTCCACACACTCCACTGGCTTCAGGTCGAAGCTTGCATCCATTACATGACCATGGTACTTACTTGCCTATGGTGCAGCAAGAGGAAATGCCCCCACCTAAACTTTTCTCAATTAGTCGATCTAAGATTCGGACCGGGAAAGGAAAACTTGCAGTTAGCTAACTAAAAAAAAAATGGTTATCAAAATTAGCTAGGGAACTATCTACTCTTTAAAAACATGCTAGCTAGCTACGGAAGTAAGATGTAAACAGAGCGACGTCATCAGCTTCTTCTTCTGTGGATTTCTGGCAGCCTGGACGCTTTTGAGCGTAAGAACATCATCAGCTTTACCTCTCTCACGGTTTTCTATTGGTCGTCACTAGTTACCACAGTCAAAGTCAGAGGGCCCGCTTACTCGACCAATTATATGAGGGAGTGTGATGCCGGCTCAGAAAGTCTGCCTACCCGACCAATCAGATGAGGGAATGTGATGATGCGTATGCCAGCTTACGCCTCGATCACAGACAGCTTCATTGCATTTTGGTACACCAGAAGTACATTAATTTCCAATGGAACGCTGCATTTGCCTTGCACCATTGCGTTGCAGTGAGTTCTGTGTGGTGCATACGTTGGACTTATCGAATGTATGCGTCAAACTGTATGCGTAGCCCGGCTTGACAGAAATGGTAGCAGAAGGTGAATGTTGATCTTTTGTTGCACACATATCCAGATGATGCTGCGTACCATTTTGCGCAATGACGCTGTAGGTGTGATCGAGGCGTTATGGTTCGTGGGAAATGCTGCATTTTCTAAACATCTCCACATCTGAGCAGCATGGTCATGCTGATGAAGAAGATTTCTGTCCATACTTAGGTCCCACTGGAAGAGGACAGAAGAGGACCTCTAAGAAGGTGTTGAGGGTCAATTTGCAGGCCAACATAAAGAGATCACAGACCTCACTTATCATCTTCAAAATGAACAGTGCATGGCGGACCTGTCTTCACATCTGCTGGATATGAAGGCGCAATATGAAGGCTCATGTTCCACAGCATAAATACATTTGCCTTTGGTTTAAATGTTTCACACTGGACATCTAAAACTGGTAGGACAGAGTGAGTGGAACGTTCTACCAATTGAGTAAATTTTGAATAGTGCAACTTTTTCAATCAACTAATTTTAACATTCTGTCATAAAGTGGTAAACTTAATTTAAAAAAATTCTCATCTCAAGATGTTAAAAGTTAAATAAATAAATTACCAAAGTAAGTGCCAAATAACATAACAGGGTTGAAGTTGATCTTAAAATCAGCCAATTTAACTGTGAACATTTTACTTGAGGATTACTTGTGGATTTGGAAAAAAATAATAAAATAAAAGTGTACATTTCTTTGTCTACATGCAATTTTAAAAACAATACAGATATTGGAGTAAACAATAGAGATAAATAGATAGATAGATTTTCTTCTTCCAACAGGGGTGGGGAGACATTTTTTCAGTTTAAAGTTAAGTTCCTGCAATTCTACAAATTTTTCCATGACTTATGCCATGTTAATATGATATCTGAGTGAGAGAGATAAACAAAATCAAGGTCTGGTTGGTAATTCAGATAGCTGGCTAGACTAAATTACCAATCTTAATTTTTTTACTGACATGGGATAATTGAGTGACTTTCAATGAGTGACATATAACAAGAAGAACATTTCTGATGCACGACTAAGTTTTGAAACTGCCCCTTGTGCATTCTACTATTCTAACTCAACAGTAATTTGACTTAGTAAAAAAACGTAAAAAAATAACTGCAGTATGCTGTCTTCAATCAACTCAGTATGAAGTTCAACTAAAGTTATACTGCAGTATGACTGTAGCATGCAGTTTATATTGTATTTTATTTGCATTATAACCGCTACTGTTTTGTTTTTCTAAAAGATTTGAGATCCGGACCTTGGTGTCCTCATATGTAGGGTTAAGACAAGTACCTATGAGTAAGGGCAAACATCATAAGCCTGCAAGCGGAGTTTTAATAAGACATCCAATTTGCATTTGGAAATGTTGGTTTTATTATGGCTAATAAATAACCAAATAATTGATGGATCACTAGACAAAACAAATGCATGTCTCTCGTCTGTCCCTGCATGCCGGTCGGCATACGCGTCATCGCACTCCCTAATCTGATTGGTCTTTGCCCGCGAACCGTAAGCCGGCATACACGTTCAACATTCATCTGATTGGTCAGTAGGCAGACCTTTTGACTTTGTGGCTAACTAGTGACCTTTTCGGTGGTCAGAAGCTTATCACGTGGTTTCTGTGCATAATGTAGGCTACTTGGATAAATAACTGTAGTTGTAGCTAGTATCCTGCTTTGCCAAATAAAAAACGTTTTCCATCTATTGAATGCACCATGAATACCGTACACAATGATGAATGGATAGAAATATAGAGTTATGAAGAAAATAATGAATGTGGTTCCTCTCTAGGTTACTTCCTAGGTTCCTGCCTTTCTAGGGAGTTTTTCCAAGCCACCATGCTTCAACATCTACATAGAGGGGTTGGTTGTTTAGCAACAAAACATGGCTTAGATTGTTGACAACATGTAAACTATATTTACTCTCCAATGTTTATTGAAAACAAATACATTTGCACAATGAGCACTTTCTCTCTCAAATACATCATTACAATTGTTGGTTAGCTAGCTAGCAGATTTTAGCCATAATATGGGAAATAATAAAATCCACAAGACCCTCCAGGAATGAGTTTGCCACCCCCTGGTATAGGGGCTAGGAGGGTAGGGGCTGAGGTTGGATTTGGTATCGGTGTGCCTCTACTGAAGCCTGCCGGTGCTTGCTATCTTCTTCAGAAGGTCAAAGATCAGGGTGGTGTCTTATCTGGTGTCGTTTCCGGTCGCCATCTTGGGAGAACCTCTTCCCGCACTCAGAACAAATGTATGGTTTCTCTCCAGTGTGAATCCTCATATGTATGATCAGAGCACTCCGTCGGAAGCAGCGTTTCCCACAGCAGTGGCACTCATGAGGTCTCTCTCCTGTGTGAACCATCTGGTGTCTCCTCACACTGTCAGCTCGAGAGAAAGTCTTCCCACAGACAGGGCAGGAGTAGCTGGCCCTCTCACCAGCGTGCCACTGGAGGTGGATCCGAAGTGTGGTGGACTGGGCAAAACTCTTCCCACACTCTGAGCAGCTGTATGGTTTTTCTCCTGTGTGAGATCTCTGGTGCACCTTAAATGCGCTTGGCTTGCTGAAAGTCATTCCACAGTCACTGCAGAGGTAAGACCTCTCTTTAACTGTTTTTCGCTGATGTCTTTTCTGGTGGATCTGAAATTGTCTTTTGTCTGAGAACGCCTTTCCACAGTCAGAGCAATGGTGAGGTAGCTCTCCAACATGTACCTGCAGGTGACTATTTAACATTGCCTGTGTAGAGAACTTCTCCTCACACATAGAGCAGTGGTAACGTGTCTTTTCCTTGTGTTTCCGCTGGTGTCTTTTTAGATTTTCCGGACGAGTGAAGCTCTTACCACAATCGGAGCAGTGATTAGACTTCTCTTTATGTGTATACTGGTGTCTTCTCAAGTGATAGGCTCTGGTAAAACCTTTACCACAGTCTGAGCATTGGTGAAGCATCTTTCCAGCATGTTTCTGCTGGTGTCTTTCAAACGCGAGTAACGACTGGAATAGTTTCCCACAGTCGGTGCAGAGGTGAGGCTTTTCCCCGGCATGCACTTTCATGTGACTTCTTAGTTGTGCTGCTTTAGAGAAACGCTCATCACAGTTAGTGCAGTGGTATGATTTGTCAGTCATATGTCTTCGCTGGTGTTTTTTCAAATGTTCTGGTCGGGTGAAGCTTTTACCACAATCAGAGCATTGGTGCGATTTTTTTTTGTTATGTGTTTGCTTGTGTCTCTTTAAATGATAGACTCGGGTAAAACTCTTACCACAGTCTAAGCAGTGGTAGGGCTTGTCTCTGGTTTTAGAACTGTTGTCACAGACATCATCATCAACATCACCATCTTTATCACTATTGTCACCACCATTATAATGATCATTACCATTACTTTCATCATCACCATCATCATAATCGTCATCACCATTATCGTTATAAGCATAATCATCATCATCATCATCAACACCATCATAATCATCACCACTACCATCATCAGAGATTGTGGTCATTTCCTTCTCTTTCTCCAAGGTTCTCTGACGCAGCTGTCTGTCTGTATGTAAACTGTCCTTGCGGTCAAACATTGTGTCCTTTAGTGCCACACCTTCTACCTCAGGTGTCACACAGTTTATTTTGCGATCTGTCTCTTTAAGAGAGAAAAGTTCAAGACATGACATGTCTTCTTCATCAGAGTCATTTGAATCAGTTTCAGTAACCTGATGCACATTTCCGTCTCTCTTTCCTGTTTTGGGTGACTTTTTATCACTCTGCTTCGATTTGCACATTTTCTGTATGTGTCCTCTTTGTTACATTGTCTACAGTCTTTGTCTTTAAACCAGCAATCGACAGGGTCATGTGACTTTACCACACCGAAAGCATGCCTGTGATTTCTCTTGACATCGGGTGTTAAACTTGTTCACTGTGCATTCCACTGTATCTTTCCTCTGTAACTCTCCTGCATCTTGTGCCGCAGTTTCCATTAATATGGCTATGTCCAATGCGCGCGCCAATGTCAGATCTATTTCTGATAAGAGCCGTTTCTGTGTGCTCTCGTTGTGTAACCCGAATACCAGCCTGTCTCTGAGCGCATCCGACAATCCCTGTCCGAACTGACAATACTGCGAGAGCTGGCGGAGCTCCGCAATGTACTCCGGTATTGACTCTGTCTTTTGCTGATTCCGTTTGTGAAATCGGAAACGTTCGGCTATGACCAGCGGCTTTGGATTTAGATGAGTCTGTAACGCATTTACAATCTCTTTGAAGGTCTTCTCTTCTGGCTTTGTCGGTGCTATAAGGGTACATAGCAAGTTATATGTTTTTGCTCCCATTACACCCAGAAGTACCCCCACTTTCCTTTCATCTTCTACATCGTTAGCAAGGCAATACTGCTCAAGTCTCTCAATATATGTAGCCCAATCCTCTATGGTGCTATCGAAATTGTCCATTTGCAGCAGCAGGTCCATTTTGGGGTAGAGCTATCAACTTGGTATCCTCTATATCAAGCAAATAAAGTCGATTTTTCACCCCGATTTTGGTGTCCATTGCATTGTAGGAATTATACTTCAAGCAGAGATAACGTTTACATGACTTGTTCTTCTTGTGAGTTTCCGGCAGAATAGGCGCTGTGTAGCGTTTTGCTGCCTTTCACAGGTCGGAGTGTGAATTTCACATTTTGTCACAACTTCAACTTGTACGGTCTTTGGGCGCATTCGACATTGCAGCCAATTTTAAAGGCGAGTCGAGAATCACCTTGGATCATAAATAACGATTATAAATACATTTTATTTGTAGGTCAGTCAGTCATTCACAATAAAGGTTAAACATTTTTTTTAAGTGCATTGATGCGCAGGCGCGGTACTTGAATAATTATCACTGCTCTAGTAGCAACATAAATTAGTGCCTAGGATAAATGCTATATATTGGTATCACATTATTTCATACGTAACACATTGTCTCTGGAGATGCCTTTTCTTCTGTATCCATTTGACACTTTTGATTCGTGAGAATGTGGTTTTAGTGAAGTAAAGATAGAGTAGGAGAGTCCTAGCCCAAAAATCCACTAAAGGAGCCTAACGTTACTCCTTATAGTCCAAGGACCTACATGTTCTGTTTAAAGGTGAATTGGCTTTGGAAGCCAAAACAGCCAAATACGAATCTAAATGCGAGTCGATTCTCAATTGCTGTATGGATCTAGAAACATAAATCCCTCTACTTTCATATCACACCAAAATGATTCCATGAATTCAAAATATAGACTTACTGGTTTAACCGATTTTTATCACAGTTGCAGCCGACAGTGTTTTTCAGTGACAGCACTTTTGTCTTCCGTTTACACACAGGTGTTAGGAGACACAGATAGCTAATTGGCACAGATAGTCGACTCTGTTTTCCGTTTGTTTTCCGTAAACACGCGCTGTAACATGGAGATATGGCCGTGTGGGAACACTAACTCTAACCCTATAAAAGGTGTGTATCAATTTACCTTTTTGTTTTTGGAAAATAATTTCTTGCTGATATGAAATATAAGGTCCTTTTGCTTCCAAACCCGTACCGCAAGTGATGGGGCTAAACTCCCCCAAACAGAAAACGCCCACCCAATGTTCCCTCTATTTTTTTTCGGCAATGATCAAATTTCAGGTCTGCTGAGCGTAAACTTCTGCATTTACTGTGAACACTGAGGCTGTACCCACTTTATGTTACAGTTTTAACGGGTCATTTAAAATGAAATAAAATAAACATTTTATTTGTCACATGCACCGAATACAACATTATTCAGTATACAGTGAAATGCTTACTTACAAGCCCGTAACCAACAATGCTTTAAGAAGTTAAGAAAAAACGTGTTAAGTAAAAAAATAGAACATAAAAGTAACAAATAATTCAACAGCAGCAGTAAAATAACAATAGTGAGGCTATATACAGGGGGTACGTAATATGTACATGTAGGTAGAGTTAAAGTGACAATGCATTGATAATAAACAGAGAATAGCAGCAGCGTAAAAGAGGGGTCTGGGTAGCCTTTTGATTAGCTGTTCAGGAGTTTTATGGCTTGGGGGTAGAAGCCATTATGAAGCCTTTTGGACTTAGACTTGGCACTCCGGTACCGCTTGCCGTGCGGTAGCAGAGAGAACAGTCCTTGACCAGGGTGGTTGGTGTGTTTACGGACATATTCAATCAATCTTTATCCCAGTCTGCTGTTCCCACATGCTTCAAGAGGGCCACCATTGTTCCTGTTCCCAAGAAAGCTAAGGTAACGGAGCTAAACGGCTGTCACCCCGTAGCACTCACTTCCGTCATCATGAACTGCTTTGAGAGACTAGTCAAGGATCATATCACCTCCACCCTACCTGACACCCTAGACCCACTCCAATTTGCTTACCTTCCCAATAGGTCCACAGACGACGCAATCGCAATCACACTGCACACTGCCCTAACCCATCTGGACAAGACGAATAACTATGTAATAATGCTGTTCATCGATTACAGCTCAGCATTTAACACCACAGTACCCTCCAAACTCATCATTAAGCTCGAGACCCTGGGTCTCGACCGCGCCCAGTGCAACTGGGTCCTGGACTTCCTGACGGGCTGCCCCCAGGTGGTGAGGGTAGGAAACAACATCACCCCGCTGATCCTCAACACTGGGGCCCCACAAGGGTGCGTTCTCAGCCCTCTCCTGTACTCACTGTTCACCCATGATTGCGTGGCAATGCACGCCTCAACTCAATCATCAACTTTGCAGACGACACTACAGTGGTAGGCTTGATTACCAACAACGACGAGACGGCCCACAGGGAAGAGGTGAGGGCCCTCGGAGTGTGGTGTCAGGAAAATAACCTCACACTCAACAAAACAAAGGAGTATGATCGTGGCCTTCAGGAAACAGCAGAGGGAGCACCCCCCTATCCACATTGACGGGGCAGTAGTGGAGAAGGTGGAAGGTTTTAAGTTCCTCGGCGTACACATCACAGACAAACTGAAATGGTCCACCCACACAGACAGCGCGGTGAAGAAGGCTCAACAGCGCCTCTTCAACCTCAGGAGGCTGAAGAAATTTGGCTTGTCACCAAAAACACTCAAACTTTTACAGATGCACAATCGAGAGCATCCTGCGGGCTTTATCACCGTTGCCACCTGGTACGGCAACTGCTCCACCCACAACCGTAAGGCTCTCCAGAGGGTAGTGAGGTCTGCACAACGCATCACCGGGGGAAAACTACTTGCCCTCCAGGACACATACAGCACCCGATGTCACAGGAAGGCCAAAAAGATCATCAAAGACAACAACCACCTGAGCCACTGCCTGTTCACCCCGCTATCATCCAGAAGGCGAGGTCAGTACAGCTGCATCAAAGCTGGGACCGAGAGACTGAAAAACAGCTTCTATCTCAAGGCCATCAGACTGTTAAACAGCCATCACTAACATTGAGTGGCTGCTGCCAACATACTGACTCAATCTCTATCCACTTTAATAATTAAGAATTGAATGTAATAGTCATCACTAGTCACTTCAAACAATGCCACTTTATATAATGTTTACATACCCTACATTACTCATCTCATATGTATATACTGTACTCTATACCATCTACTGCATCTTGCCTATGCTGTTCGGCCATCGCTCATCCATATATTTATATGTACATATTCTTATTAATTCCTTTACACTTGTGTGTATAAGGTAGTTGTTGTGAAATTGTTAGATTACTTGTTAGATATTACTGCACGGTCGGAACTAGAAGCACAAGCATTTTGCTACACTCGTATTAACATCTCCTAACCATGTGTATGTGACCAATAAAATTCGATTTGATTTATACTTGCATACTATTGTTTGTACAGATGAACGTGGTACCTTCAGGTGTTTGGAAATTGCTCCCAAGGATGAACCAGACTTGTGGAGGTCTACAATTTTTTTATGAGGTCTTGGCTGATTTCTTTTGATTTTCCCATGATGTCAAGCAAAGAGGCACTGAGTTTGAAGGTAGGACTTGAAATACATCCACAGGTACACCTCCAATTGACTCAAATGATGTCAATGAGCCTATCAGAAGCTAAAGCCATGACATAATTTTCTGGAATTTTCCAAGCTGTTTAAAGGCACAGTCAACTTAGTGTATGTAAACTTCTGACCCACTGGAATTGTGTTACAGTGAATTATAAGTTAAATAATCTGTCTGTAAACAATTTTTGGAAAAATGACTTGTGTCATGCACAAAGTAGATGTCCTACCGACTTGCCAAAACTATAGTTTGTTAACAAGAAATTTGTGGAGTGGTTGAAAAACGAGTTTTAATGACTCCAACCTAAGTGTATGTAAACTTCCGACTTCAACTGTATATGTCCGTTACTTTTATGGGGGGTCAATTAAGGAAGACATTCTCTTCTGCAAACCACTGGAAACCAGGACAACATGAAAGGATATTTTTAAAGTACTGCACAGCTTTGTGACATCAAATGGACTTTGGTGGTCAAGATGTTTCGGTATCTGTACTGATGACGCAAAAGCCATGACAGGAATACATAGTGGAGTGGTAAGGCCCGTGCAAGCAGTTGCTCCCGACGTCACTTGGGTACACTGCAGCATCCACTGAGAGGCTCTTGCTGCCAAGGGAATGCTTGACAGCTTGAAAGACGTTTTGGACACTACAGTGAAAATTGTTAACTTTGTTAAAGCAAGGCCCCTGAACTCTTGTGTATTTTCTGCATTATGCAATGATATGCGCAGCGACCATGTAACGCTTTTACAACATACAGAAGTGCGCTGGTTATCAAAAGGCAAGGTATTGACACACGTCTTTTTTAATTGAGAGACGAGCTTCAAGTTCTTTACTGAACATAATTTTCACTTGTCTGACCGCTTGCAAGATGACAAGTTTCTCACACGACTTGCCTATCTGGGTAAAGTTTTTTCTCGCCTGAATGATCTGAATCTAGGATTACAGGGACTCTACGCAACTATATTCAATGTGCGGCTATGATTATGAATTTGGAGCTCTTCTCTGTCTGCATTAACAAGGACAACACACAGGTCTTTCCATCATTGTATGATATATTTTTTGTGTGTGCAAATGAACTCAAGCTTACGGACAATGTCAAATGTGATATAGCGAAGCACTTGAGTGAGTTGAGTGCGCAATTACGCAGTTACTTTCCTGAAACAGACGACACAAACAACTAGATTCATTATCCCTTTCATGCCCTGCCTCCAGTCTACTTACCGATATCTGAACAAGAGAGCCTCATCAAAATTGCAACAAGCGGTTCTGTGAAAATTAAATTTAATCAGAAGCCACTGCTAGATTTCTGGATAGGGCTGCGCTCAGAGTTTCTTGCCTTGGCAAATCTCGCTGTTAAGACACTGATGCCTTTTGCAACCACGTACCTATGTGAGAGTGGATTCTCGGCCATCACTAGCATATACTAATTACAGGCACAGACTGTGTGTGGAAAATTATTTAAGACTGAGACTCTCTCCAATACAACCCAACATTGCAGAGTTATGTGCATGCTTTCAAGCACACCCTTCTCATTAACCTGTGGTGAGTTATTCACCATTTGATGTACAAATAAGGTTTTATACGTAAAATCGATAAATAAAGAGCAAAGTGATTCAGTATTATTATATTATTATTATTATTATTTGTGTCCTGGTCCTATAAGAGCTCTTTGTCAGTTCCCACGAGCCGAGTTGTGACAAGAACTCACTCATTCTTATGTTTAATAAATGTTTCGTATAGTGTGTGTGTGTGTGTGTGTGGCAGGCTTACAATGATGGCAAAAAAACATTTGAGTGTGCTGACCCTGGTGCTTGAGGGGGTACACAGATGGAGGTTGAATGTTTGAAGGGGTACAGGACTATAAAAAGTTTGCGAACCACTGAATTAGAAAAACCAAAAGCTTACCTTGATGTGGAAGAGTTCCAGCGTTGGATAGCCATAGCCAGTTAGCTAGCATCGCTCTGTTTGAGCCGGGTGTTTGAGTAGGCTGAACTATCTAGCTGCATTTGCTAGCTGTGAAAGTGAAACAAAAATACAACGAAATATATCTACCTCTCTCGTGTCCTTCATTTTTAAAGAAATTAATTTAACTGTTCAACTTTTGTATTTCTCGCTCTTTGAGTCAACTACTCACCACATTTTATTCACTGCAGTGCTAGCTAGCTGTAGCTATGTTTTCAGCACTATATTCATTCTCTTATCCTTGATTGGGTGGACAACATGTCAGTTAATGCTGCAAGAGCTCTGATAGGTTCGAGGGCGTCCTCCGGAAGTTGTCATAATCACTGAGTAAGTCCATGGAAGGGAAACATGAGCCTTCTAGATTTTATATTGAAGTCAATGTACCCAGAGGAGGACTGAAACTAGTTGTCCTCCGGCTACACCATGGTGCTACCCTACAGAGTGCTGTTGAGGCTACTGTAGATCTTCATTGCAAAACAGTGTGTTTTAATAATTTTTTTGATGACGTGAATATATTTAGTATAGTTTTATCTAAAAAGGATAACTTTTTTAAATGTTTCACTATTAACATTTGTATGAAAGGATCCTCCACTGACCGCTAAGTTCTACCACAGCGACCATCTTATTTTGTGGAAGCCTACTTGATTCTGAGTTCGGACATTTAAAGTTTGTATGTGAAAATTATGCATACTTAAAGTTTTTCCAAACTCACTTCACTCGTGCATAAGCATAGGGAGAGGCTTGCGCTGCTGGTTCTGGCACATGTGCAGATCAAACACACAGCTACAGTTGATGTAGCCTATGTCGGCTGATGTAGATTCTCAAGCCAATCGCAGAATGTGATGACAGAACTGAAGCAAATCGTACAATCTGTCTAGGTTGATATCAAAATTGTTATTTGGTATCATCGCAGTGTGATGAGATAGTCATAAAAAGACTGAATCCGACGTAGTCTTCAAAGGCCTTAAGAGCATCTGATAAATGTCAAATATAAATATTTTACATACAGATCTCGTATTACTGTATTGATTTGTTTATAAAAAATATTGACGTCACAAATAATTGCATAATTTCTACAGTTCTTTATAAAAAAATGTAAAACCCAGAAGTACTACCTATTTCTCTGAGAGTGAGCTGGATATATAGTGTTTTGCAAGAAACAAATGATAATGTTATCTCTGAAATGAAACCATTAAATGATAGATTTCAAACAAAATTTACCAACATTTCAGAATTTAAATAATAGTGTTTTGGAATTAAACTTAATTTTGATCTACACAATACATTTCTATCTGAACAAGTTGTACATGTCCATTGCCCCAGGTGTACATAATTAAGTCAAACCAATTAACCAACTATATTTTGTATAAATAAGTTGTGATGCTCAACTACTGTATGACTCTTTCATCATGCCACTGAAAACATTAAAACCTACAATAAATGTTGTGATACTTGCAAATACTGCAGATTAATTCAAAGCCATCTGCTAACATTGCAAACAGCAAATTGGAGGCTTAGCAAAACCAACTTTGAACATCTTTGTCAATCTGAGGGTAAGTGTTCTTGTTTCAAGCACACTCTGTGGCATCATTAAAGGGATAGTTTACTCAGAATACAAACTAACATGATTTTCAACCTACCTTGGCTGTAGAGTCAAGCAGGCAGTTCCTCCAACTGGTGTATCCAAAGCAGCAGACAAGTATCTACCTACTACAACAAAGTAAGGTGAGGTAGGTGGAACAACCACATATCAAGATCATTGCAAGTAAACCCTTCAAAAACAATCTGGCCTATATTTGTGAATTTTAGTTTTTCATAATATAATGATTTAAATGTAATCTTGGTGGTTTGTATGTTAGGTCTACTAGACTACTATTGGTGTGATTGCTGAATGATTGTGGGGCTTGTAGTTCCTCTACAAGTGTGACATTTCTGGAGAAACGAAACTCCTTGCTAACTGGGAAAATAAACCCACCACACCCATTAAATGAAGGGTCTCACTCTCAGGATCAAACTAAACTCTTCACACTGCTAAAGCCTCTGGCCCCGGAAGATGAGGATGATTCCCGAGCTGTTCACCGCTCTGGTGCTGATGGCGGGGTTGGGCTAGACGGGCAGATATCAAACATCGTAGCCCTATACAACCACTTCAGGTATCTTATTTAAATACACGTGCACATACACACACATTGTTAGGTCTGGATTCTTTGAAGTGTTGAGTGACAAAGTGCTGACAGAAGTTCTACACAGATAATATTGGGTTGATTGATTGATTGAGGGATGGATTGTTGATTGTTTCTCTGCCCCCCACTCCAGTCCCCTCCACCTCAGATCTGCGTGGTCTGTTGTTTACAGTGTCGTATGGCGGAGGACTCCCCATGTACACAAATGCAATCTCTCCCCCCACTCCTACCCATCTTCCTCCTCTTCCACCACCTACAGTTGAAGTCAGAAGTTTACATACACTTAGGTTTGAGTCATTAAAACTCGTTTTTCAACCACTCTACAAATTTCTTGATAAACTATAGTTTTGGCAAGTCGGTTTAAGTCTAGGCGTCCCGCTAGCGGGACAACTTCCTGTGAAACTGGAGGGCGCGCAATTCGAATAAATAATCATAATATTGAATATTAAACATTTTGGTACATACAAGTGTCTTATATCGGTTGAAAGCTTAAATTCTTGTTAATCTAACTGCACTGTCCGATTTACAGTAGGCTTTACAGCGAAAGCATGCCATGCGATTGTTTGAGGACGGCGCCCCACATCAAAATATTTTTCCACCGGCACAGGTTTCATAAATTCACAAATAGCGATTAAATATTCACTTACTTTTTGAAAATCTTCCCGCTGATTTATCATCCAAAGGGTCCCAGCAATAACATGTAGTGTTGTTTTGTTAGATAAAATCCTATATATCCCAAAAAGTCCATTTAGTTGGCGCCATCGATTTGAGTAATCCACTCGTTCAACATGCCAAGATAGAAATTCAAAAAACTACCCCTAAACTTTGTTTCAACAAGTAAAAATACGTTTCTATTTAATCCTCAGATACCCTAAAATGTAATCAAACTATAATATTTAATACGGAAAGAGGTATGTTCAATAGGAAAGCGATATTAGCAGGTGCGCAATGTCTTCATGGTGCGCGCACACACGAATATCCAAGCAGATGTCCTTGTACTAAAACTCATTATTCTTACTCGTTTTGGAAGAAACAAGCCTGATACCTTGAACAAAGACTACTGACACCCAGTGGAAGCCATAGGAATTGCATACTAGGAGCTAGATTTAATTATTTCCCTATACGTTCCAAATTTCCTGTTGGTTTTTCTCCTACCATATCTATTATTTTAACATTTCTACAAACTTCAAAGTCTCTTCTTTCCAATGGTACAAAATTCTATGCATATCCTGGCTTCAGGGCCTGAGCAACAGGCAGTTTACCTTGGGCACTTCAGTCAAGCGGAAATTGAGAAAAAAGGACCCTAGCCTCAAGAAGTTAGGACATCTACTTTGTGCATGACACAAGTAATTTTTACAACAATTGTTTACAGAGATTATTTCACTTATGATTCACTGTATCTCAATTCCAGTGGGTCAGAAGTTTACATACACTAAGTTGACTGTGCCTTTAAACAGATTGGAAAATTCCAGAAAATTGTCTTTATTATAATTATGGCTTTAGAAGCTTCTGATAGGCATCACATCATTTGAGTCAATTGGAGGTGTACCTGTGGATGTATTTCAAGGCCTACCTTCAAACGCAGTGCCTCTTTGCTTGACATCATGGGGAAATCAGAAGAAATCAGCCAAGACCTCAGAAAATAAATTGTAGACCTCCACAAGTCTGGTTCATCCTTGGGAGCAATTTCCAAACACCTGAAGGTACCACGTTCAACTGTATAAACAATAGTACGCAAGTATAAACACCATGGGACCACGTATGTTCTGTCTCCTAGAGATTAACGTACTTTGGTGAGAAAAGTGCAAATCAATCCCAGAACAGCAGCAAAGGACCTTGTGAAGATGCTGTAGGAAACAGGTACAAAAGTATCTATATCCACAGTAAAATGAGTCCTATGTTGACATAACCTGAAACGCCGCTCAGCAAGGAAGAAGCCACTGCTCCAAAACCACCATAAAAAAGTCAGACTACAGTTTGCAACTGCACATGGGGACAAAGATCATACTTTTTGGAGAAATTTCCTCTGGTCTGATGGCCATAATGACCATTGTTATGTTTGGAGGAAAAAGGGGGAGGCTTGCAAGGCGAAGAACACCATCCCAACCGTGAAGCACGGGGGTGGCAGCATCATGTTGTGGGGGTGCTTTGCTGCAGGAGGGACTGGTGCACTTCACAAAATAGATGGCATCAAGAGGAAGGATATCAATATATGTGGTTATATTGAAGCAACATCTCAAGACATCAGTCAAGAAGTTAAAGCTTGGTCGCAAATGGGTCTTCCAAGTGGACAATGACCCCAAGAATACTTCCAAAGTTGTGGCAAAATGGCTTAAGGACAACAAAATCAAGGTATTGGAGTGGCCATCACAAAGCCCTGACCTCAATCCCATAGAACATTTGAGGGCAGAACTGAAAACGTGTGTGCAAGCAAGGCCTACAAACCTGACTCAGTTACACCAGATCTGTCAGGAGGAATGGGCCAAAATTCACCCAACTTATTGTGGGAAGCTTGTGGAAGGCTACCCAAAACATTTGACCCAAGTTAAACAATTTAAAGTCAATGCTACCAAATACTAATTGAGTGTATGTAAACTTCTGACCCACTGGGAATGTGATGAATGAAATAAAAGGTGAAATAAATCACTCTACTATTATTCTGACATTTCACATTCTTAAAATAAAGTGGTGATCCTAACTGACCTAAGACAGGACATTTTTACTAGGATTAAATGTCAGGAATTGTGAAAAACTGAGTTTAAATGTATTTGACTAAGGTGTAAGTAAACTTCCGACTTCAACTGTACATGTCTGGGTTGCAATACCCTGGCCCAGGCTACTACACCAATACCCCTCATAATGTACTGACCCGGTCCAAGGCCATCTACTCCACCCTGGAGAAGTCCTCCTGGAGGAAAACACCTTCAACTCCTCCAATGCCTATCAGAGGCCATCACCAATGAGAGTAAAGAGGAAGTATTTGAAAGGACGTGCGGAGAGAGAGGGTGTGGCTATAGGGAAGAATAGTGAATGAGGGGGTTTGTTTATCTGGGTCAGGTTACCCCGGTGGGAGGAGTTTGAAAGGTGTGAAAAGTGATTGCATTTGTTTTTTATCCATGCTACCTCCTCGGTGTGAACCTTGTGCCCCACTCTGGCTGACGGCAAAGTCAGCTAAAAACAAAAGTGACGTAGATTAAGCACGTGAAGCGATAAGTAGGATTTCATTTTCACATGCAAAAGTGATTGCTTTATCTGCCTGTTGTATGTTTCTGGATGATGCACCTAGCTGCCTTTTTGACAACATGACCGAGCAGAGCAGATCGAGTCGAAGGGCGCTCCTCCCTCCCCACTTTCGCCCGATGATGTGACTGGCCATTCTTCGGTTCAACCCGGGCCAGCGTAATAGAACTCCCTCATTGCTACTAAACCTTACTTTAGATTAGAAGGTGTATGCCCTAGCGATGCTCCTTGAATGAATTTACTTCTGAACCACTGGACCAATTGACTAAGTTCTGATTCTAATATATTTCCTGTATGCTGATGGGTCCCAAATCAAATTTAGTCGTACTCTGGCTGATGATATTGATACATGATTTAAATATTTAAAATTAAGCATCTGCTTATTTTGCTTAATTTGGCATATTAAAAGCAATTGTTGAGAAATTTGTGATTTTTCTTTGAGTAGGCTTAACCTGGGTCTGTGAAACCAGCCCTTTGCCAAGGTTAATACTGAAATGTTGCCATGTCACTAAACATCCACAGCACACCATTTAACATTAAAAGATTCAAGGGAATAATCATGTGATCTTGATGTTTTTAATTTCATTATGTACCATAAAATTACAATAGAACATGTACAACAGCAGTTTGAGGCACAAGCTTGATGGGCTTTGTAGCAAATCCTAAAAAAGAAAAAGAAATTTGCTACGCAACCCAACATTTGATCATTTAGACTTTTGAAACCCAAGAGCTCCTGTATGGCTGCGTCATTCAGTTTCACCTGAACAGATCACTCACACAACTGATATTAAACATTCAATGCAATAATCCTAATAACTAATAGCCATAGAGACAAACATGTTAAACCATTAAACCACTTCCCAGTTGTTGCAGTTCCATAGTCTCATAATCTCATATTGTCCATGTACAGCCTAGAGAGCAGCATCAGACCAGGCACAGCAGGAAGATTCTGACGTGTGTGTGTGTCCGTGTTTAAAAACTCCAAAATGCATTTCTCCCCTCTGCTTGAAGTAATCATTGATCCTTTTCCAACATGGTGATAACTAACTACTAGTCTCACCCACCAGCCTAGCCTGAGGATGAGGTTAGACAACAGCAGTAGAATCCTTGTTTAAAAAATACCCAATTTGGTGAATAAATATTTCCAAGGAAGAGAACAGGGAGGACCGCATGTTACAAGTGTTGATTTCCCTCGTTGCAGGTGAAGGCAGGACAGTCCAGACACTGCACTGCCCTCGTGTGGCTTGAATAGGCACTGCACCTCAACAGACAACAGGGTCACGCTCAGGACGCAGCCGCATGCTGGACATTGCAGACAGAAATGCCATGAAGAGAAATGAAATGATTCCTTACTATGTCTGAGAGACATATCAGTTCCACACAAAACATTTCTATCTGATCACCACCTTTCTTTTGGTCTGATTTGGACAGAGCTAGTCATCTTCACCCTGGTTATCCACAATGAGGACATGAGTGGCTAACTTCTATTATGTTACCAGATAAAACATTATTAAGGCAGAAAGGAAGATACATATCTTCATGTTGATATCAAAAGTAACAAATTGCTTGGACTGTTTAGTAATTGTTGCAGTAATACAGGAGTCAGAGGTGGGGTGCAAGTTGCAGTGTAGTCCTGAACCCTGGCCTGGTGGTGTCCCATTGGAGTGGTAGGTAGAATGTGTCCCTCCCCATTGGTCCAGGGAAAGATGTTCTCTCCATAACAGTTGAGGTTAGAATTTGGGCGTTGGGCAATCTGATCCTAGATCTGTGGTTAAGGGCAACTTCTACCCGGAGCTGTGTGAGCCTGTCTCCATGCCTGGCATTCCTTCCAGTTCAGTAGCTGACCGGCGCTGATGAGACTGTGCAACACTACACTGCAGTCCTGAACGCAGCCCTGGGTGTAGTGGCTGTTATGAGCCAATCTGAAATGGCACCCTAATCTGAAATGGCACCCTATTCCCTATATAGTCCACCACTTTTGGCCACTGGAATCTGTCCAGAAGTAGTGCACTATGTAGGGAATATATGGCCATTTGGGTCGAAATCGGAAGTCTCTATGTTGCGTACTCCTTCAGCAGCTGGCCGGCTATAACCAGTCTCTGGATCTCACTGGTGCCTTCATAGATCTCAGTGATTCGCGCGTCGCGGTAGTGCCTCTCCGCTGGCATGTCTGTCACGTAACCCATTCCCCCAAGAACCTGGATTGACTTTTAGTTCCACAGACAGAGAAAAAGGGGTAAATATTTTTAAGGGTTTAGCATCTGAGAAATGTCAGTGAATTCCATATTGATTGATTCAGTCACTAGTTGTAGAAATAAGGACATGACAGGCTCTGATGCGTACCTGGTGGCCGCAGAAGGTAGCAGCCTCAGATGCTGCTAGTTTGGCCATCGCTGCTTCCTGTGGGGACAGGAAGGACGAAGTACAACATTATGTAATATGACAGAGAGGATGGTGTGTGTGGTGTGGTGGGGTGTGTACCTTGGTGAAGGGTTTCTTGGCGTCTTTTAGCATTGCAGCCTTCCAGGTGAGGAGACGAGCACTTTCAACAGCTACAGCCATGTCTGCCAGCTTGAACTGAAGCATAGAGACACACACTTCAAGTGGAACTGACAGCATTGTAGCATTGTAGCACACCCCCAGGAAGAACATGACACTGGACTGTGTTTCCAGGCAGTAGCAACAGCGACTTTAGATCATAAGAACACATTCACCAAAAGCCACAAAATACACCTGAATGGATTTCTATAATATGTAAATACCACAGGAGTCCTCTTACATTTGGGAACTTTACAGTCCTATTGATCAAACAACCATGAAAAAGGTAGGCTCTCTCTCCCTCAGTTATGCATATCAACAAGATCAACAACTAATGCTAGCCAGAGCAAGATGTTAAGACTGACTTGTGATCATTGCCCTTGCTAGTTTGAGTGTATTGACATTCCTAGCCTTCGTTACATTGTGTTTTTGTCCAAAATATTGAGTTATTGAAACTGAAACAGTGCATCCTGAACGGAAGCAGCAAACAATGTACCAGGCCAGCTGTGATTTATAACCTGATAGCAATATTTTTTGGACTACCGAGAAATGTATTGGTGAGTTATATTAATCATGCATTGAACTGCATCCATCTATTCTGCCAACAATGCCTTCGTGAACGTCATGGAACGTTGAGTCAAATAGAACCTATTTTTTTAAACTTCTTATAAAGTTGGTTTTGTAGCATAAACTGGGAAATTGATATTTTTGACTGATATTATGATTCTGTTTAATTCATATCTGCAAAGTAGTTCAAATGCTGTCAGTTCTACTTTAATATAAACAGACACACCTTAACATTTAAACACACACCTGTATGGCCTGCAGCTTGCCAATGGGATTGCCGAAGGCGGTGCGTTTGTGAGCGTAGTCCGCGCAGCACAGTCCAGAGCAGCCTGAGCAATACCCAGAGCCTGGGAAGCTATACCTATACGGCCACTGTCCAGGGTTTGCTGTGGGAGAGAGAGGGGGGGTCAGTACACACAGACAAGCACATAACCCCTAACATCAACTATGCACACACACACAACCAACACCCCACTCCCACCTATAAACCGACCATGGCTATCTTGAAGCCAGATCCTCGTGGCCCCAGCATGTTGCCCAGGGGTATCCTGCAGTCCTCCAGGATGAGGTTTGCAGTGGAGGTTGCTCTGATGCCCAGCTTGTCCTCCTTCTTCCCCAGGGACAGGCCAGGATGGGGCATGGGCACCAGGAATGCACTGATACCCTACGGAGGGATGGAGGGGGACACACTGAAATGCATGTATAAGTTACATTGATTATAGTATCAAAATACTGAGAAAGAGAGAACGAGTGATAGAGTGAGAGACAGAGAGTGAGTGAGAGGGGGAAGAGGAAGAAGGAATATAGGGGGCTTCACTATGACGACTCCAACAATGTATCTAACCTTGTGTTTGAGTGACTTGTCAGTGGTAGCAAATATGACAGTAGCAGAGGCATCCCAGCTGTTGGTAATCCAGGCTTTAGTCCCGTTCAACACCCACTCCTCTCCCTCCTGTCTGGCTAACGTAGACGCTGCCCCTGCATCACTACCATTACCTACACAGAGATGGGGGAGAGAAAGCGAGAGAATCAACAACCACTCATCTTCCCCAGTTGGAGTGTAGTAGTAAATGGAGGGCTCTGGGGCACAGTGTGTGTTGTGTGCGTCTGTGGTGTACCTGGTTCACTCAGAGCGAAGCAGCCAACTTTCTCTCCAGTCGTGAAGGGAGTAATCCACTGTTCCTTCTGCTTCTGTGTTCCAAACTTCAATATTGGCCCTATGTACAAAGACTACACACACACACACACACACACACACACACACACACACACACACACACACCTTTAGTATCAGTGCTAGATACAGCGACAACAGAAAACACACACTCTTACGTACATTGTTGACCGAGACCACACATCCAGTGCTGCCGCAGCCCCTACTGATCTCCTCCACGGCCAGAGAGTAGGCCAGGTAGTCCATTCCTGCTCCTCCCAGCTCCTCAGGAACCTCTACAGCCATCACCCCCATAGCACCCAGCTCTCGCACCTGCACAAACACACACATGAATGCGTTAGTGTTTGTGTGAGTGCATGTACCTCATATTCCGTGTTCTGCGTGTGTGCCTGTTAGTGATGCGTGTGAACAACGCCCGCAAATCTCTAATAACCCATCCACAACCACCTGACTATGTGATTGATTTTCACTGAGCCCCCACCTGAAGTGCTGGTCCAATGTTTCATGAGCTTAAATAAAAGATCCAAGAAATCTTCCATACGCACAAAAGGCTTATTTCCCACAAATGTTGTGCACAAATTAGTTTACATCACTGTTAGTGAGGATTTTATCCTTTGTCAAGATAATCCATCCACCTGACAGGCATATCAAGAAGCCGATTAAACAGCATGATCATTACACAGGTACACCTTGTGATGGAGACAAAAGGCCACTGTAAAATGTGTTGTACTGTCACGCAACACAATGCCACAGATGTCTCATATTTTGAGGGAACGTGCAATTGACCTGCTTACTGCAGGAATGTCCACCAGAGCTGTTGCCAGAGAATTTGTAAATTTCTCTACCATAAGCTGCCTCAGAAGGGGGTGCTCAAGAGTATTCCTGTCTGTAATAAAGCCTATTCTGATTGGCCGGGCATGGCTCCCCAGTGAGTGGGCCTGGCTCCCAAGTGGGTGGGCCTATGCCCTCCCAGGCCCATCTATGTATGCGCCCCTGCAGAGTCATGTGAATATAGGGCCTAATGAATTTATTTAAATTGACTGATTTCTTTATTTAACTAGGCAAGTCAGTTAAGAACAAATTCTTATTTACAATGACAGCCTACCAAAAGCCAAAAGGCCTCCTGTGTGGACGGGGCCTGGGATAAAAAAAAAAAAAAATTAATATAAGACAAAACACACATCATGACAAGAGACAACACTACATGAAGAGAGACTTAAGACAACATACAACACAGCATGGTAGCAACACAAAACATGGTATAAACATTATTGGGCACAGACAACAGCACAAAGGGAAAGAAGGTAAAGACAACAATACATCACGCAAAGCAGCCACAACTGTCAGTAAGAGTCCATGATTGAGTCTTTGAATGAAGAGATGGAGATAAAACTGTCCAGTTTGAGTGTTTGTTGACGCTCATTCCAGTCGCTAGCTGCAGCGAACTGAAAAGACGAGCGACCTAGGGATGTGTGTGCTTTGGGAACCTTTAACAGAATGTGACTGGCAGAACGGGTGTTGTATGTGGAGGAAGAGGGCTGCAGTAGATATCTCAGATAGTGGGGAGTGAGGTCTAAGAGGGTTTTATAAATAAGCATCAAACAGTGGGTCTTGCAACAGGTATACAGAGATGACCAGTTTACAGAGTAGTATAGAGTGCAGTGATGTGTCCTTTAAGGAGCATTGGTGGCAAATCTGATGGCAGAATGGTAAAGCTCATCTAGACGCTCGGGAGCATCCTTACCTGCCAATCTATAAATTATGTCTCCGTAATCTAGCATGGGTAGGATGGTCATCTCAAATCAAGGTTAGTTTGGCAGCTGGGGTGAAAGAGGAGCGATTACGATAGAGGAAACCAAGTCTAGATTTAACTTTAGCCTGCAGCTTTGATATGTGCTAAGAAGGACAGTGCACCACCTAGCCATACTCCCAAGTACTTGAATGAGGTTATTACCTCTGAGGAGTTAGAGCTTGAGGTAGTCATCAGACCTGTGGGGAGAGGGGCATTCTTCTTACCAAACCACATGACCTTTGTTTTGGAGGTGTTCAGAACAAGGTTAACTTCTTAGGGAGCGGCAGCTGAGGTGTCGGTTTTGGAGAGTCTGGCGTGCCCAAAGTAAAAGGCCTGCCACTCAGAAACTAGGATATGCACACAATTAGTACTATTGGATAGGAAACACTCAAGTTTCTAAAACAGTTAAAATATTGTCTGAGAGTATAACAGAACTGATATAGCAGGCGAAAACCCGAGGAATTTCTGTCCTGGAAAAAGTGTTTGACACATTGCCTCATTTTGAACCCCTCCCTATTGAAAACAGCCATATCTGGACGATAGGAAAGGAAAAAAAACACAGCACGCGTGAGCCCGTGAACGCGCCTCCTCTTCTGTTTACATCCGATGACTAGTTCGAAATTCTTCTTCTATTACCATCCAGAGCAACCTAACATCACCAAACACTCTCTAGAGACTGTTGACATCCAGTGGAAGCAATAGGTACTGCAATCTTACTCCCATATATGGCCGTTTTCAATATCAGTTCTGTTATACTCACAGACAATATTTTAACACTCTTAGAAACCTCAGTGTTTCCTATCCAATAGTACTAATTATGTGCATATCCTAGTTTCTGGGCCTGAGTGGCAGGCCTTTTACTTTGGGCACGCCAGACTCTCCAAAACCGACATCTCAGCGGCCGCTTCCTAAGAAGTTAACAATACCACAGAAAATATAAAAAAAGAAGGTCCAAGCGTCTGACAGAGGGGATCAAGCTGATTCTATACCATTTTACAGAGGCCAGTTCATGAAGGAAGGCTTGCTCATTAAAGTTTTTTAGCAAACGTCTATGACAAATCAGGACAGGTCGTTTCACTGAGAAGCCATTACGAACACAGGCTGTAAAACAGTGATCACTAAGGTCAAACACCAGACTCATACCTATCAGGATTATTTAACATCAAGGAGAGTAGCCTTTTATGGGTGTTTGGAGTCATACCTTGTGGGATTGGTAATAATCTTTGCTTTAGGACTTGGTCAGGTGGTTTAAGCATGTCCCAGTTAAGGTCACCTAGCAGGACAAACTGAGACTTAGTGTAAGGGGCCAGGAGAGAGCTTAGGGCAGGTAGGGTACAGGCCGGTGCTGATTGAGAACGATAGGACCCAGCAACAGTCAACAAAAGAGCTATTTGAAAGTTTAATGCTTAAAACCAGCAAATCAAATTGTTTGGGGACAGACTTGGTGGAGACAACTGAGCACTGGAGGTGATCCTTGGTAAAGTTCACCACTCCCCCACCTTTGGAAGATCTGTCTTACCGAAAAAGGTTATAACCAGAAAACACTCTTCCTTAACCACGTCTCAGTAACGACCAACATCTGGATTGGAGCTGTGAACCCACACTTTCAATTGATCCATATTAGGTAATACACTTCTAGTGTTAACATGCAGAAAACCCAGGCTTTTACGAGAGCAGAAATCAGTGAAGCAGATATGAGAGCACAAGTCAGAATTGGTGCTAGCAACAGTAGATGGGCCAGGGTGTACATGCACATTTCCAGATAACATCAACAGTAATACAATCAAGGCACAGCATAGAACAGGGAGAGCTCTGCAGTGCTGAATTATGACATCTGAATGTGCATCAGATGGCAACAAGATCATATTGTACAGACATTTCATCAGGTAACATGATTACAAAGCCGGCGAGAGGTGGTTAGAATAGGATGGGAGGCCAAAAGTCTGTGTAACCAATAGAGAGTCCGAGTCCCGAGTGTGTGAACAAACAGACTGTCCCACAGTTGGGTAAAAAATTGCAGGAGTCATGAGGCAAATAGAAAAATGCACAAGAATATTTTTAAATATATAACGACTTGGGGCTAGCCATTGTAAGTTCAGAGTAACTCGCCCCAACAGTGCATGTGTGCTGGAGGCGAGCGAAAGCTCGGGAGATGGGGGTACCTGTACCAGACAGGGGGAGACAGGCCAGGGCAGACGGTGAACAGATCACCAAGTGGAATCCAAGCAGCAGTGCAGCAGGAGTAGATATCACTCCCACTTGGAAGAAAGTTTTATTTCTGGAGGCAGATTTCTTGTAGAAAATGCCAATGAATGGTCTTTGAACAGCAGGAGCGGGCTTCAGAGGACACTTCAAAGACTCCTGCCACTTGTTGGGCCCAAAGGCCTTGACACCCTTTACTTCACACCTCAGTGCTAATTGAAGGTGTATCTGGTCTGTCCTAGCAAGCCTGGCCACCTTAACTCAGCATTCAGTCCCCATAAAGTAAAATATATCATTGTAATGTACCTTATATTTCATTTTTCTTCTTGGCTTTCAAAATAGCATCAGACCTTATATAAACTGTAACGCAGCAAAATCGTAGAAATTGTTGCATGGAGCGTTTATATTTTTGTTCAGTATAGTTGACGTCGGTAAAGTTCTAGGAACACAATTTATTTGATTTTTATCATCTATGCTTCTCTCCCGCAGCAGACAGTTAGGCACCGGGGAGGAAATGCAATAACGATTTACTGTGCAAAATTACCAAATGACATCGGTTTGACCGGTTTTAAGGAAATAAAAAGCAGTGAAAAACGACCCAACATGTTTCTGATAAGATTTCAGTTGGACTTGGATGCATGCATACTTTGTGGTTTAAATACTATCAATTTTTAGGATTCTGATAAAAGATAGGGAACATCTGTAAAGGTGCTAACCACACATTCATTATTTTAAAAAGGCCCAGAACAGTCATTCTGATTCCCATGTAAAATAGCCTTTTGAGTGACTAAAATATCACCCATAATATTTTGGGGGGGTTAGAAAAAGTACTTTCTTTCATGGCTAACTACCAGGAAGTTTGAAAAGAGGCTGAGTGGGCGGGAAGCTTATATTCCTAAGCTTGCCTTGACTGACAGCTCTTTGAAATGCCTATGTCAAGAAACTTGGATGCAATGAGCAGTGTCGCAATAAAATAATCTCAAGCAAATTTGGTGATATACAAAGCAACTCAAACAATATTGAAATTGCATCAATTATGTCACTTTTTCTTTTATACATCTCCCGTTTGGCATGCCTCTTATGATGCAGTTCACAGCAGCACTGACGAATGAGTCAGAGTTTTGAATGACCCTTCCCCCTTTTGTTCAATGCTGGCTGAAGACCTAGCTAGCCAGTAACTAGCTAACACCAGACACAGATGAAAGAGAAGATATAAGTGTCTCTGCCATAGATAAATAGCGTAAACTTTTAATTATATTTTCTGACACCCTACAGTCAAATTTTGGCATCTGTTAAGTAGCTACCAAGCTATGTAAACCACGGCACTCCGCAAATACACTTTCTCCGGTGTTGGTTACAAGGCGGTACTACTTGTTTAAATTAGGTAAGAGAACAATCTTACCATAGGTGTATTAAAATGAGTTAGGGTGATGTCACCCTATCCCCTTAATAATCCGCCTCAGTAACTTTATGATCAATGTAGAAGCAACTGTCATCTTTCATACTTTGGTGTGCATACTTTTATCTGGTTTCATCCAAATATCATCCAAAAATAATTGGACTGTCATGACCTTTAAGATGCTGAAATAAATAAATCATATTTCTCCACTCCTGTTTAAAATTAGGTGTATTAACTACTTCATTCTGAAGTAGTTAATACACTAAACAAAAATGTAAATGCAACAATTAAGATTTTACTGAGTTACAGTTCATATAAGGAAATCAGTCAATCGGAATAAATTACTTAAGCCCTGATCTATGGATTTCACATGACTGGGAAATGGTCACAGATACCTTAAAAAAAAACATAGGGGAGTGGGTCAGAATACCAGTCAGTATCTGGTGTGACCACCATTTGCCTCATGCAGCACGACACATCTCCTTCGCATAGAGTTGATCAGCCTGTTGATTGTGGTCTGTGGAACGTTGACCCTCTCCTCTTCAATGGCTGTTTGAAGTTGCTGGATATTGGCAGGAACTGGAACATGCTTTCGTACATATCGATCCAGAGCATCACAAACATGCTCAATGGGTGACATGTCTGGTGAGTATGCAATTGTGTTTGTTGCCCGTAGTTTATGCCTGCCTGCCTGCCCATACCATAACCCCACCATGGGGCACTCTGTTCACAACGTTGACATCAGCAAACCGCTTGCTCACACACGATGTCTGCCATCTGTCCGGTACAGTTGAAACCGGCTGTCAATCGCGAAGAGCACACTTCTCCAGCGTGCCAGTGGCCATCGAAGGTGAGCATTTACCCACTGAAGTCGGTTACGACGCTGAACTGCAGTCAGGTCAAGACCCTGGTGAGGACGACGAGCACGCAGATGAACTTCCCTGCGCAAGTTTCAAAAAGCATTTGGCGAATGACATGTATTTGGCGCTCGTACAGTCAGGCTCTGAAGCTTAGGCTTACACACTAATGACATACAAATAATGAAAGAAAAACCTTAATTTAGCCTATAGATATAAACTGCACAAGAATTGTGCATTTTTAATGCATTGCTTTCCCTTTATTCAACCTGCCCGCCACCCACCCGCACTTCATCCACACAATATTTCATGACCCTAAACCCACCCTTCCCGCGGATATAACCTGGGGTAGCGATGGGCTTTTGAACACTGCATGGTGATGAATTATGGCGATGACATCAATTTGGTGATTAGGCCAAAGCTTAATGATTCTGGTGAAAATACACTCAGTCTTTATCAAACAAATATTTTTGCATATTTTCAGGTGTGGAACTGGTCTGTTTATGGGGGTTATAGCCTGGGCTAGCCAATTTTAATTGGCACTAGCAGTTTGCAAAGTAGCCAACAGCAGAAAATAGATGGGATGCAATTATTCCAAAACTGCAGCTCGTGGTTGGAACACATTTACCTACTTGAAATCAACCAGTCTATTGTGAATTTGTGATAAAACTGTCGTCATTTGGCAAGGTGTGTAGATTGTGTATCCCATCAGTTAGAGGCATTTTTTATGCCCACTGTTTGTATAGGCATTTCTGTAGGCCTAAAAGGAGAATGTTTCGAACTCAGCATGCGTGTGTAGAGGGAGTGGTCGGAACGCAAATGACAGAGAGAGATATGGAGGGGAAAGGGAATTTAGGGAGAAGAACTGTGTTGCCTTGGATTCTTTTTTGTTGTGGCCCACAAATGCACGTGTACAAATGGAACACTAGAGAAAGCAAATTAACATTGTCTTCAAGACAATGGTGTGGGTGGAACAATCCACATTCCACCAAATAGTTTTACAGTATTTTATTGGATTTTTTTTAATCCTCTCTGGTCAAAGAGAGTTTTGACATCCAATCGAGGACTCAATTACTCATGCCTATCTATCCCTAACCGTGGGGACTGCGGGTTATGAGTCAACCCGAGCATCACTAGTGTGTGTGTGCACCTGTTGCCCGGGGAAGAGGTGTTCCTTGTCAAGTTTGCCAGCTATAGGACCCAGCTCTCTGTCTGCGTAGTCTCTACAGGTTTGTCTCATCATCTGGTGCATCTCTGGTAGCTCAGCTAGAGAGGACAGAGACCTACAGCCACTGACACACAGGCCCAGGGCTGGAAAGGGGGGGAGAAAGACAGGAGAGAGAGAGGCTTTAGTATTGTAAGAGCTGCTGATGTCTAGCATGAATTCACAACATAACTCTACTGTTAGACAGTGTTACATGAATACAACTGCCCAGGTCGACCCTGAGTGACAACCAATCATTGTAAATAGACCCAACACACACGCACCAGGGCCATCACCAGAGTTACATACCATTCAGGGATCAGTCCCAAAGACCAGGGGCTAAGGGGTTTGCAGGTCAGAGAAAAATATGTTTGCCTTTTCTAAAATAATTTCTTGCAATGCTAGATCATTTTACATGACTGGAGACATTACAATAATATTTTATATACCACACAAATTACCTAAATGACAAGTTACTCTGACATTGACAAATCAATAAAATGAACGACCCAAATCTTAAATGAAACCAATAGCATAGGCCAATGAAAAAGGTCCCACAGTTGACAGTGCATATAAGAGGAAAAACCAAGCCATGAGGTCTAAATAATTATCCGTAGACCTCAGAGACAGGATTAAGTCAAGGCACAGATCTGGGGAAGGATACCAAAAAATGTCTGCAGGCATTGAAGGTCCCCAAGAACACAGTGGTGTCCATCATTCTTAAATGGAAGAAGTTTGGAACAACCAAGACTTTTCCTACAGCTGTCCAACCGGCCAAACTGAGCAATCGGGGGATTAGGGCCTTGGTCAGGGAGGTGACCAAGAATCCGATGGTCACTGACGGAGCTCCAAAGTTCCTCTGTGGAGATGGGAGAACCTTCCAGAAGGACAACCATCTCTGCAGCACATCATTGCAGAGGGAGGCGAAGACAACCTGAGGTTGCTCTTAGGGGTGTTTCGCCAATCAGGACTTTATGGTAGAGAGGCCAGATGGAAGCCACTCCTCAGTAAAAGGCACGACAGCCCGCTTAGAGTTTGCCAAAAGGCACCAAAATGACTCTCAGACCATGAGAAACAAGATTCTCTGTTCTGATGAAACCAAGACTGGACTCTTTGGCCTGAATGCTAAGCGTCATGTCTGGAGGAAACCTGGCACCATTCCTACGGTTAAGCATGGTGGTGGCAGCATCATGCTGTGGGGGTGTTTTTCAGCCGCATGGACTTGATAGAAAATCAGCCAACAAGTGCTCAGCATGTGGGAACTCCTTCAAGACTGTTGGAAAAGCATTCCAGGTGAAGCTGGTTGAGAGAATACCAAGAGTGCAGCACTGTCATCAAGGCAAAGGGTGGCTTTTTTTGGTTACTACATAATTCCATATACGTTATTTCATAGTTTTGATGTTTTCACTATTATTCTACAATATAGAAAATAGTAAAAAATAAAGAAAAACCCTTGAATGAGTAGGTGTTCTAAAACTTTTGACCGGTAGTGTAAATGTTGATCTTCTTGAATGATGTAGGCTAAGTAGCCTAACTATTTTTTTATATAATTTTAGCACAGATGGAGTTAAACTCAGCAATTTATATAATTTATATTGTGTTTAAATCAAATAATATTGTAGCTTATAGTGCGTGCTATTGAGTTCTGTTCATGAGGGAAAACGTTTATACATTTCAGCACAATCATCCTAAATTGTCATAAGAAATGGCGTGGTGTTTTTGGTATAGCAGTAGCCTAACGTTATCTATGCTATTATATTACGTTTGTTATGTACAATATTCATTAATCCTGAAGTGATCTTGCGAAAAAGTACCATTCTGAGAAGTGGCGAAGCGTCGCTCCGCAGCGCTCTGGCAGCACTACACCTTAGATTATAACGGTTGGATGACTTTGAGTTTCACGTAACCACAGCTCTATGAACTAAGTGGCGCATTCAGGTGACTACAAAAAAAAAAAACGTTTACACCATCGTAAAATATTCAGGGATGACCCCAAATCATTCAGGGCCCTGAAAGCAAGGTCCTGGTGACGTCCCTGGCATGCACACACACAGTACCATCCACAATACATAACTGGCTAGCTAAATCTCGCCACACTGACAACCCCCGGCCTCTGGGGTAAAGGTTAGAGACTGGACATGAAGATTACCAGATGATGCATGTTGATAAAGTTAATACCAGCAGCATAACACCCTGCAACCCACTGCTGGCTTGCTTCTGAAGCTAAGCCGGGTTGGTCCCTGGATGGGAGAGCAGATGCTGCTGGAAGTGGTGTTGGAGGGCCAGTAGGAGGCACCCTTTCCTCTGGTCTAAAAAACTATCCCAATGCCCCAGAGGAGTGATTGGGGACATTGTCCTGTGTAGGGTGCCATCTATGGGATGTTAAATGGGTGTCCTGACTCTGTGGTCACTTAATATCCCATGGCACTTATTGTAAGAGTAGGGGTGTTAACCCCAGTGTTCTAGCTAAATTCCCAATCTGGCCCTCATACCATCACGGTCACCTAATCATCCCCAGTTTACAATTGGCTCATTCATCTCCTCTCCCCTCTAACTATTCCCCAGGTCTTTGCTGTAAATGAGAATATGTTCTCAGTCAACTTACCTGGTAAAATAAAAATATATAAAGCCCTGGATGAAGGTAGGCTGTGACTTGTAAACTAAAAAGATGAGTCATTTGCTACTGAATAGTAATTTAACTTTGCAAATTCCCTCTAAGTAAATAATAGCGATAATAATCGTGATAGCCGGTTATATCGATTTCTATTGGTCGGCTGTTAATAAGGATCCTCTCCCCTTTTTTCAATTTTCGCCTAAAGTGACATACCCAAGTCTAACTGAAATGCAAGAGAAATGCCATAATGTATTATTCCAGCCCAGGTGCAATTTAGACTTTGACCCCTAGATGGTAGCAGTGTATGTGCAACGTTTTAGACCGATCCAATGAACCATTGCATTTCTGTTCAAATTTTGTACCAAAACTGCCCAAATGTGTTTATTAAACAACTTTGTTCAAAATTGTGCACGCTCCTCCAACAACAGTATGGTATTCTTTCACTGTAATAGCTACTGTAAATTGGACAGTGCAGTTAGATTAATAATAATTAAAGCTTTCTGCCAATATCAGATATGTCTATATCCTGGGAAATGTTCTTGTTACTTACTAATGCTAATCGCATTAGCCTGCGTTAGCTCAACCGTCCCATGGACGGGACACCGATCCCGAAGAAATTGAACTACACTGAACAAAAATAAAAACACAACATTCAACAATTTAAGATTTTACTGAGTTACAGTTTATATAAAAGGAAATCAGTCAGTTAAAATAAATTCATTAGGCCAAAACCTATGGATTTCAGATGACTGGGAATACAGATACACATCTGTTAGTCACAGATACCTTAAAAAAACAGGTAGGGGTGTCACCACCATTTGCCTCATGCAGCGCGTTGAATAGCTGTTGATTGTGGCCTATGGAATGTTGTTCCACTCCTCTTCAATGGCTGTGCGAAGTTGCTGGATATTGGCGGGAACTGGAACACTCTGTCATACACGTTGATCCAGAGCATCCCAAACATGCTCAATATGTATCATGTCTGGTGAGTATGCAGGCCATGGAAGAACTGGGACATTTTCAGATTCCAGGAATTGTGAACAGATCCTTGCGACATGGAGCTGATCATTATCATGCTGAAACATGAGGTGATGGCAGCGGATGAATGGCACAACAATGGGCCTCAGGATCTCATCATGGTATCTCTGTGCATTAAAATTGCCGTCGATAAAATGCTATTGTGTTCGTTGTCCATAGCTTATGCCTGCCTATACCGTAACTCCACCATGGGGCACCTTGTTCACAACATTGACCTCAGCAAACTGCTCACCCACACAACAACACCATACACATGGTCTGTGGTTGGATGTACTCCCAAATTCTCTAAAACAACATTGGAGGCAGCTTATGGTAGAGAAATTGACATTCAGTTCTCTGGCAACAGCTCTGGTGAACATTCCTGCAGTCAGCATGGCAATTGCACACTCCCTCAACATTTGAGACATCTGTGGTATTGTGTTGTGTGACAAAACTACACATTTTAGAGTGGCTTTTTATTGTCCCCAGCACAAGGTTTCCTGATATGCCACACCTGTCAGGTTGATGGATTATCTTGGCAAAGGAGAAATGCTCACTAACGGGGATGTAAACAAATTTGTACACAACATTTAAGATAAATAAGCTTTTTGTTCATATGGAAAATGTGTGGGATCTTTTATTTCAGGTCATGAAACATGGGACCAACACATTACATGTTGAGTTTATATTTTTGTTCAGTGTAGGTGGAAGGTCACCCTCTGTCCTCTCGCTCTTAACCTTTATCCCAGTGCGAGCGCCCGAGAAAACACTTGGGTGGACAACGAACCCGATACCTTGAAATGCGAATAGATTCATTATAATATGTGTATTACATAGCTAACCACCCAACAAAACAGTCAGTGCAAACAATGGTTACTTAACGTTAGCTGGTTGCAGTCCTTACTTAACACCACTCAAGTTCAAATGCCTCGAAAGCTACTACTAGCTCAACTAAAGCCAGAATAATTTACTTCCATTACAAATGCAGCATTCTAGTAATGCATAAAAATCTGCCAATCGTTTTTGGGGGTGGTTAGTTAGCTAAGAAGCCAACTAAACGCTCGATATGCAGCTAGCTGTCGTTACTTAGCGTTGGTCTTTAGCTAGCTAGCTCAATACCAAATACTAACATAAGCTACTAGCCGAGTAATGTAGCTAGCTTGCTAGCACCCCGGCACATGACTGTCAGTCTATTCATTGTCAAAGGATCAACACACAAACACAATAAGTACAATATCCCTTTGTATTCGAGAGACAAATGAGCATTTTTTCTATAGTTTGTGTACTGATTGTATACTGACCTTTTCTAGCTTTGAAGAGTGCTGCCATGTTGTTCATGCTTGGCTTGCTGCTTGAAACCAGACAGCTGGAGTAGCTATCAACCCATGTGACATTGTTCGAGTGACGTCTGTACTTTTTGTTATGGTTATGTAGCCTACATTTCATTTAGATTTTTATTTTTTTTTATTGCAGAAAAACCAGTATACAACCAGACAATGATAACACATGCTAGGGGGTACAACAAATTACAGGTTATACAAAGACCTTAAAAGATACACACGTATTGATTGTTGTGACAGCTTTCTTATTAGAATAATGTAGAATGGTCTTAATGCACTGCTCAAATTCCTTATAGAAAACACGGAAGAGTGTTTTTCTATTTGTGAATTTACATTCATGAATATGACATTTTTCCATTAGCACAATTTATGAGGTAAAATAGTTTTTCTTTATCCTTATTATACTTAAGGAAACCGAGCAGCACATTCTCCTATAAAAAAACAAAAGTCATCAAGAATATTAACAATGATAAAACTATGAATATCTTTACATAATTTCTTTACATGTAGACAATGCCAAAATAAATGCAAAACTGTTTCTGGATGCTCAACACAAAATGTACAGTCAATGTTAATGTATTTTTTGAGTTTCTTCAGGTAATGATTCATTGAGTAATACTTATGGATCCTTCTGAAAGAGACCTCTTTGACCTTGTTAACAAGCAGGTATTTTGTGGTAATAACCAGACTTTTTTTCCAACAGATATTATTGACAAATGTATTCCAGTAAGTTGTGACATAAGGAATGGATACAATAT
The DNA here is from genome assembly GCA_030435695.1 of Brachymystax lenok tsinlingensis. Taxonomy (NCBI): domain Eukaryota; kingdom Metazoa; phylum Chordata; class Actinopteri; order Salmoniformes; family Salmonidae; genus Brachymystax; species Brachymystax lenok. The sequence goes on from CM059815.1 coordinate 27,018,002, forward strand.
CCCTTTGAAATAAAGCACGTATAGATCTGTGGTTCTGAGGGAGCGAGGAGAAACACATTTTTCCTGTTGGAGAGTCAACTGGATTAAGTTAGGGTAGGTCAAGAAGTTGAGGTAGCCTGCATTTCTTATCAGCATTATTTAGCTACATATTTACGTCAGTATAGCGGCAGCCTTATGTGGAGAACTGGCTGATGTTAAAACAAAGGAATGCTCTGTCGTAGCCTAAAATTAGCTCATTTGATAATTTTCCTATTTTAATGATGATTTATCATGTCTACATCTTTTTCTTTGGTTATTTTATGGGACCATTGGCCAAAACTCAAAGACGAAGATTTTTGAAATCCCTCATAATTGTCAAATGTTGTGTTTTGTCATAAACTGACCATAACTCCTACTTTATAGCTCTAGATAGGAAACACATTTCAAGGTCCCATTGAATAACCTTATGCAAGCTTTATCTACATGCATCCTCATGGTTAGGTAATAATCATTTCAACTGTTCAATCTATAGCTTAGAGAACAGGGGGACTGTGCTGTCTGTCAGTGGTGAGAGGGGCTGTGTTCAACCTTTAACTCCTCACTAATCAGAGGGTCCTTTCTCAGTCTAACAGGACAGATGGAGAGGAGAGGGACAGAAGGAAGAGAGAGAGAGAGATAGACACCGTGAAGGATGGAGAGACAGAGAAAAACAAAGAAATAGGGAGAAAGCAGTCAGACAGACATAAGGGAAGAGAGAGGAAGAAACAGTGAATATCAAACAGAGAGACAAAGACTGTGAAGCACAAAATGCTGTGGTAAAAATATTGCCACAGGCTCTGAGTAAAAGTAGTCCAGGCAAAAGGAGTTCAGGTTTTTCAAAACATGTTTATTATTTGGCATCATAAAAAGTCATTTAGGTTGTTCCAGTTGGTACGATGCTGATATTCTATCCCTTTAGGATGGAGGGATGAGGGTGGGTGAAGGGAAGGAAATGAGGGATAGGGTTGGAGAAATAAAAAGCGCCGGTTGGCCGGGTTGAGTGAGGGAGGGCTGGCTGGCTGCAGTTACAGCGTCCGTCCACCAGAGTTCGCTCACTTGCTGGCGGAAGTGAGGTTGAAGCAACCACGCTGATGGAACTGCATGTCCCTGACACGACGCATGGACTGGATCTGGGGCTGGAATGCACAGAACTCGTTGTAGTGTCTGTAGTCACCACACTCAAACAGGTACTGGTAGCCTCTGTATCCGGGGTACTGGTAACCCACCCACCTGGAGAGAGGAGGAGAGAGAGAGAGCGTCAGTTTAGTTTAGATGTATAGTATTTCTAGGCTGTTTTTAGATTAAAATGAAGTCATATAATGGAGTTAGTTATGTGTTTCCACTTAGTGTTCTACAGTTATAAATGTGCCTTTGACATTTTATGACACACGAACATGACCCAGTCCTCCCCATGACTGCCTGAATACTTCCCTTCATAGCGTGACACTTCCCACAAGGCCTCATGTTGTAGGCACAAGGCAAGGGACCTGCAGCTCTACCTCAGGCTCTGGGCCATATGTCAATATACTGCTAATAATGTATTACTACTCTATTTCTAGCTTCTCCTGCAGATATGAGCTTTATCACTGATATAGCTGATGATTTGTCCGTTTATTTAACCAGGTTCTCAGCAGCAGAGTAGCCCTACTGCTGTGACACATATAAATATAAACGTGGTGTGTGTATATAAGGATGTGTGTGTGTGTGTGACTGTGTGTGTGTGTGTACTCACACTCCGCCGGGCACCCTCACGCTGCCCACCCTGTCAGTGAAGCCGTGCGCCCAGAGGGTGGGCACGTCATCCTCCTGGATCTCCATCTTATTGCCCTTGAAGTCGGAGAGCTCAAACAGACAGATCTTGTGCTCCATGCTGTCCTGTTGAGGGAAGGAGGGAGAGAGGGAAGGGAGGAAAGAGAGCGAATATCAGGGTACAGTGTTGTAGGTTATTTTCACTAGCTACTGTATTAACCCTGGTCACCAGATGTTTTTGATTTAGCAAACTCCTTTGTCATTGTCATGTTGGGAATGTGTGTGTGTGTATGAAAATGTGAGAGTGTTTGTGTGTGTTTGGCATGAGGCTATGTGTGTGTGTGTGTGTGTGTGTGTGTGTGCATGCGTGTGTGTGTTCCTCACCATGCGGATGGGTCTGAGGGACATGAGGCAGTCGCTACGGTAAGAGTTGCTCCAGGTATCCCAGCGAGGGTACTCTCCCTTCTCCAAGATGAACATCTCCCCACGGAAGTTAGTCTGCTCAAAGGCAACAAAGCTGGAGAGGGGGGGCCACCAGGGACAGGGGGGGCACAAGGGGGAGATGGGGGAGAGAGGGATTAGAAGACGGGATGAAATGAGTGTGAAAAACTGTGAAAAAGTACAGGATCAGTGTTTGATCTCAAATGTTAAAGTGTTCCTGTGTTTTGGACTAGAATGTAGAGGAGCTTACTGATTGTGCAATCATACCCTATATGTGTGTGTGATCTTTCCCTGTAGGTGTATTTGTCCACTTACGGGCCGCACTCAACGATGATACTGCGCACTCTCTCCATGCCACGGTCACACACGTTCATGCACTCGTTCTGGATCTCCATCATTCTGCCCTGGAAGTTTTCCTGGTCGAACAGCATGATCTGCAGGGGTCAGAGGTTAGATGACATCATCAACGGGAGAGGGTGAGACACTGTCCTTCTTCCAGAAATATTGTATTCTATATTTGCCATTTTACCATAGAATTAGAATGAATATTTACTACTGCAGGTATGTAACTATTGTAGGACTCAGAGCCCTTTACAGTTGGGGCTGGTAACTACAGTAAGTCAGTCTATCAATCAGTTAGAAAGCTCCGTTATCACTCTGACTACCTGTACAGGAGCTTCCTTCCACTATACCCAAAGCCCCCTGTGCTGCTGTGAAGGCCGCAAGATGTCTGGGGTCGTCTTAAGACCCACTGACTGAGTAGCAATGTTTCCAATCACAACAAACCTCCTGTATAATGCTCTATCCATAGTCAATTAACCCTGCTCAAATAAAGGCTAAAGGCAAATGGCTAACTTTAGGCTGTTTGCTGCTCCCACACAATGGGTGGACATTACTCTTTTTTTTCTGAAGTTACAATTTGAATCCTGCTCTTGTGCCAAGTGGGCTGTGTCTATATATAATGGAGATGTGGTGACTCACTTTGAAGTTTCCCATGCCAGGGTCTCCGGTCTTGGTGGCCTTGCTGGTGGCAGCGGGGGCAGGAGCTCCCTTGTCCTTGGCATCAGTGCCCTGACTGGAGGCGGACTTGGCGGTCTGAGACATGGTGAGGGATCAGGAGATTCTGACAGAGAGCGGGAGGGAGATGGAAAGTATGGAGGGAGAAGGGGTAGAGGGAGGGACAATGGAGGGAGGGAATGGAGAGAGGAGTGTGGGAAGAGAGGGGGCAAGGAGAGGATGGAGGGATTGGAGACAGAGTACATGGAGATGAGAGGGATGTCAGAGGAAAGAGAGGGTGGAGCAGGCAGAGACAGTAAAAGACAGGATTGACGGAAAGAGTGTGTGAGGAGGATAGAGATGCAAGTAAAGATAGGGAAAGAGAGAATGGAGGGGGAGGTAGAGAGATAGATTGAGAGGAAGAGGGACAAGGAGAAATACATTTAAAAACAGTCAAAACACAATCAGGTAAAGGTGTGGTATCTATGTTCTTACTACAGAGTGAATGTGTGTTGATTGTGTGTTACTATTTTATTTTTGTAAATAACTGAGGCAGAACACAGGGGCCACACACTTCCATAGGATGGATCAGAATCACCAATAAGAAAGTAACCATCCAATGTAGCAATCCAGCCTGGGGTCTGAGTGCCTCATGTAGGCCCTGAGGCCTGGGCCTCTGTTAAGGGCTCTGCCCCACTCGAGGGTGACACACCCAGGCATTGTAGGCTGAGAGGAGTGGGCCCTTGTGTACTGTTTGCTGCTGTGGATTGTGTGTGTGGGTGGGGTGTGTCCTTACCTGCGTGTACAGCTTGTAGTACCGTGTGGGATAGGCTGGCTCGTGCTGGCCCCCTCAGTGCGGAGCCCTAGCTTTTATACCCTGGCAAGGGCCGAATGCCGGGGCTCGCAGGACAATAAAAACACAAGCGTCATCAGAGTTGGTCTGGACCAAAGCACCCCAGGTCATCGCATCACCCAGAACCCCCCCGTGCTGCCTGTAAGCACATTACTGTCAATGGAAAGCCCTGACAATGGCACTTTCCCCCTCTGTTAGTGCGCTGGGCCTGTAAACTATAGCAGCATATAGAGCACAGGAATGCATAGACCTGAAGGTTGCAAGGAGTTAATCCTCTAACACATACACACGCAGCTGCATGCACACACACACAGACACACATGCACACACTCACGTACAGACACACACACACGCAGACACGTACACACGTACTCTCTCTTATCTTTCTCTTACTCTAACAGGAAAAACTTTGGTATAGTTTTGAAAGAGAAAGAATAATACACTTAGGTAAATATTTATGACAAAATACTTTGAAAAGAAAAAAAACGTTTGTTAACAAAAGGTGAGATTTCAATTTATTTCTGTTCAAATCATATACAATAAGTATGATTTGCCATGACTGATTTTGCTCTGTTTCTTCTTCTTCTTATGATCACTATTCATATCTTTTTTATTATAATGATTTATTATAATTATTATCGGAGAAGATGTAAAGGATATGTAGCCAGGTGATAATGTCTCACAGCACTGTCTGTCTGTCGGTCTGTCTGTCTGTCTGTCTCCCACCCACGTTTTACATGGATATAATGCTAATATACAGACAGTATCACAGCATTCTAAAACACAGAAAAGGGTGTTAAAGGAGGATGAGATGGAGAAAAGGAAGAGAGAGGAGAAATAGTAGAGCCTGTAGGACAATGACAAAGCCTTAATCTCCTCTCTACTACTCTCTTCTTTCTCCTCTTTCCTTACCCCCATCTCCTTGTCTCTCTCTACCCCCTCACCACAGGTCTTTATGGAAAGGGTTCATGTTCTACACACATTGCCAAATCAAGTACAGGTCCCTCCATTGTATAGGTCAATGTCAATGATCATGAAGTTATGGTTTTAAGAATAAAGATTACGTTTTCAATGTTGTACGCATTGATTGATTGTTTGTTCGATTGGTTAATTAATTAATATAGATAGATACAGTGCCTTCAGAAAGTATTCACACCCCTTGAATTTTTCCACATTTTGTTGTGCTATAGTGGGATTAAAATGAATTTAATTGTCTTTTTTTTTTTTTCAACAATCTACTCAACATACTCTGTCAAAGTGGAAGAAACAATTCTAACATTTGTAAAAAGAATATATGAAAAAATAAAACACAAATATATTTTGATTACATAAGTATTCAACTCCCTGAGTCAATACACATTATAGTCACCTTTGGCAGTGATTACAGCTGTGAGTCTTTCTGGGTAAGTCTCGAAGAGCTTGCACACCTGAATTGTAGAATATTTCCACATTATTATTTAAACAATTTTTCAAGCTTTGTAAAGTTGTTTGTTTATCGTTGCTAGATAGACATTTTCAAGTCTTGCCATAGATTTTAAAGCCAATTTAAGTTAAAACTACAACTAGGCCACTCAGAAACATTCAATGTCATCTTGGTAAGCAACTGCAGTGAATATTTGGCCTTGAGTTTTAGGTTATTGTCCTGCTGAAAGATGAATTTGTATCCCATTGTCACGATCTTCTGTAGGGACAGACCAAGACGCAGCGATGCTTCCAGTATACATTTTTAATATGAACGTAACTGGGTAAAACAACAAATGGAAAGTAACGAAGATCGTGAATGTAGCCCGTAACTAAACACAAAAAAACAAGCTATGCTCAAACAATTACCCACAAACCCCAAGTGAACACTACAAACATATATATGGTTCCCAATTAGAGACAACGACACTCAGCTGCCTCTAATTGGGAACCATTACCCCAACATAGAAATATATAATCTAGAACAGAAAAACCCTACACCAAAAACAAAACCAAAACACTCCAGCCTGTCATCTCAGGCCTGGACGTGACACCCAGGGTCTGTTGGAAAGCAGATTGAACCAGATTTTCCTCTAGGATTTTACCTGTGTTTAGCTCTATTCCGTTCTTTTTATCCTAAAAAACTCCTTAGTCCTTGCCGATGACAAGCATACTCACAACATGATGCAGCCACCACCATGCTTGAAAATATGAAGAGTGGTACTTAGTGATATTTTGTGTAGGATTTGCCCCAAACATAACACTTTGTATTCATGACAGTATATTTGTTTGCCACATTTTTTTGAATATTACTTTAATGCCTTTTTGCAAACAGGATGCATGTATTGGAATATGTTTATTCTGTACAGGCTTCCCTCTTATCACTCTGTCAATTAGGTTAGTATTTTGGAGTAACTACAATGTTGTTGATCCATCCTCAGTTTTCTCATATCACAGCCATGAAACTCTGTAACAGTTTTAAAGTCACCATTGGCCTCATGGTGAAATCCCTGAGCGGTTTTCTTCCTCTCCGGCAAGTAAGTTAGGAAGGACGCCTGTATCTTTGTAGTAACTGGGTGTATTGATACACTATCCAAAGTATAATTAATAACTTCACCATGCTCAAAGGGATATTCAATGTCTGCTTTTTGTTTTGTGCAGGCCAGTGACAAATCTAAATGTAATCCATTTCAGGCTGTAACACAATTCTTTGGGGAAAAAGTGGTGTGAATACTTTCTTAAGCACTGTAGATAGATAGATAGATAGATAGATAGATAGAATGGCTTCAGAAAGTATTCCTTCTTATCGGCAAGGACTAGGGAATTCTTTAGGGAAAAAATAAACAGAATAGAGATAAGCACTGTCAAGAGCCGGGTGTAGCTGGTGCAAATGAGTCAGGTGCAGGACAGCAGAGATGAGCAACACAACGTAGTTTACTCAGGGAAAATACAAAGTACCAACAAAATACCATGCCCACCAACTATGGACCGACAATACCAGGAACAATAACACACACAAACATGGGGAAAACAGAGGGTTAAATAATGAACATGTAATTGGGGAATTGAAACCAGGTGTGTATAAAACAAAGACAAAACAAATGGAAAATGAAAAGTGGATTGGCGATGGCTAGAAGGTCGGTGACGTCGACCGCCGAACGCCGCCCGAACAAGGAGAGGGACCGACTTCAGCGGAAGTTGTGACAAGCACAGGAAAAATCCTAGAGGAAAATTTGGTTAAGGCTGCTTTCCAACAGACACTAGGAGACAAATTCACCTTTCAGCAAGACAATGACCCAAAACACAAGGCCAAATACAGTACCAGTCAAAAGTTTGGACACACCTACTCATTCAAGGGTTTTTCTTTATTTTTTATTATTTTCCACATTGTAGAATAATAGTGAAAACATCAAAACTATGAAATACAACATCCAAATATATTTGATATTTTAGATCCTTCAAAGTAGCCACCATTTGCCTGACAGCTTTGCACACTCTTGGCATTCTCTCAACCAGCTTTACCTGGAATGCTTTTCCAACTGTCTTGAAGGAGTTCCCACATATGCTGAGCACTTGTTGCCTGCTTTTCCTTCACTCTGCGGTCCAACTCATCCCAAACCATCTCAATTGGGTTCAGGTCGGGTGATTGTGGAGGCAAGGTCATCTGATGCGGCACTCCATCACTCTCCTTCTTGGTCAAATAACCCTTACAAAGCCTGGAGGTGTGTTGGGTCATTGTCCTGTTAAAAAACAAATGATAGTCCCACTCAGAGCAAACCAGATGGAATGGCGTATTGCTGCAGAATGCTGTGGTAGCCATGCTGGTTAAGTCTTCCTTGAATTCTAAAAAAATCACAGACAGTGTCACCAGCAAAGCACCCCCACACCATCACACCTCCTCCTCCATGCTTCACGGTGGGAACCACACATGCAGAGATCATCCTTTCACCTACTCTGCGTCTCACAAAGACACAGCGGTTGGAACCAAAAATCTCAAATTTGGACTCATCAGACCAAAGGACAGATTTCCACCGGTCTAATGTCCGTTGCTAGGTGTTTCTTGGCCCAAGCAAGTCTCTTCTTATTATTGGTGTCTTTTAGTAGTGGTTTCTTTGCAGCAATTCGACCATGAAGGCCTGATTCACTCAGTCTCCGCTGAACAGTTGATGATGAGATGTGTCTGTTACTTGAACTCTGTGAAGCATTTATTTGGGCTTCAATTTCTGAGGCTGGTAACTCTAATGAACGTATCCTCTGCCGCAGAGGTAACTCTGGGTCTTCCTTTCCTGTGGCGATCCTCATGAGAGCCACTGTCATCATAGCGCTTGATGGTTTATGCAACTGCACTTGAAGAAACGTTCAAAGTTCTTGACATTTCTGGATTGACTGACCTTCATGTCTTAAAGTAATGATGGACTGCTTATTTGAGCTGTTCTTGCCATAAAATGGACTTGGTCTTTTACCAGATAGGACTATCTTCTGTATGCCACCCCTACCTTGTCACAACACAAATGATTGGCTCAAACGCATTAAGAAGGAAAGAAATTCCACAAATTAACTTTTTACAAGCACACCTGTTAATTGATTAAATGTTAAATGCATTCCAGGTGACTACCTCATGAAGCTGGTTGAGAGAATTCCAAGCGTGTGCAAAGCTGTCATCAAGGCAAAGGTTGGCTATTTTGAAGAATGTCAAATATAGAATATATTTTGACTTTTTTAGTTACTACATGAATCTATATGTGTTATTTAATAATTTTGATGTCTTCACTATTACTCTACAATGTAAAAATAAGAGAAAAACCCTTGAATGAGTAAGTGTGTCCAAACTTTTGACTGGAACTGCACATACTGGAGTTGCTTACCAAGACGACATTGAATGTTCCTGAGTGAGCTAGTTACAATTTCGACTTAAATCGTCTTGAAAATCTATGGCAGTACTTGAAAATGTCTATCTAGCAATGATCAACAACCAATCCTAAAAATAATAATGTGGAAATATTCTACAATCCAGGTGTGAAAAGCTCTTAGAGACCTACCCAGAAAGACTCACAGCTGTAATCACTGCCAAAGGCCACTGGAACACATGTTGTTTTGGCATGAGCAAACTATGCTACAATGTGTATAATTTGTTCATAAAGTGTGTGAGCCACACACAGTAGATTTAGCATTAGCCACATTGCGGTAGCATAGTCATAGCCAGTGGTGTAAAGTACTTAAGTAAAAATACTATAAAGTACTACTTAAGTCATTTCATGAGGTATCTGTACTTTACTTTACTATTTATATTTTTGACAACTTTTTACTTTTACTTCACTACATTACTAAAGAAAATAATACTTTTTACTCCATACATTTTTCCTGACACCAAAAAGTACTTATTACATTTTAAATGCTTAGCAGTACAGGACATTGGTCATCCCTACAACCTCTGATCTGGCGGACTCACTAAACACACATGCTTCATTTGTAAATGATGCCTGAGCGTTGGAGTGTGTCCTTGGCTATCCGTGAATTTAAATAAATAAGAAAATTGTTGGGTCTGGTTTGGTTAATATAGGCAATCTTAAATGATTTATACTTTTACTTTTGATACCTAAGCATTTACACTTTTTTATACATACCTAAGCAATTACATTTATTATATTTAAAACCAAATACTTTTAGACTTTTACTCAAGTAGTATTTTACTGGGTGACTTTCACTTTTACTTGAGTCATTTTCTATTAAGGTATCTTTACTTTTACTCAAGTATGACAATTGTGTACTTTTTCTACCACTGGTTATACTGTAGCTCTGATACTAGCCAGATAGCTTTAGAATTAGCTCACAGCAGCCCTGTACAGTGCTGCCTGTTGTACCAGCAAAGTGGCTGTGTGTGTTAACAATAGAGTGACTGGCTAGTCAAGCAGTAGTCAACAGAGAGAAGAGCAGAGACAGGACTGTCAGTAGCCTACCTCTCTCTGATGGAGCCTGTGGATGGTGGGCACATTGCATTCAGAAAATATACTTTTTCCACATATTGTTACGTTACAGCCTTATTCTAAAATGGATTGAATACTTTTCCCCCCTCATCAATCTACACACAATATCCCTAAATGACAAAGTGGTTTTTAGAAATGTTGGTAAATTTATTAAAAATACAAAACAGAAATACATTATTTACATAAGCATTCAGACCCTTTGCTATGAGACTCGAAATTGAGCTCAGGCGCATCCTGTTTCCATTGATCATCCTTGAGATGTTTCTACAACTTGATTGGAGTCAACCTGTGGTAAATTCAATTTATTGGACTTAATTCGGAAAGGCACACACCTGTCTATATAAGGTCCCCAAGTTGACATTGAATGTCAAAGCAAAACCAAGCCATGAGGTCGAAGGAATTGTCCGTAGAGCTCTGAGACAGGACCGTGTAGAGCTACATGTCTGGAAAGGATACCAAAAAATTGCTGCACCATTAAAGGTCCCCAAGAACACAGTGGCCTCCATCATTCTTAAATGGAAGAAATTTTGAACAACCAAGAGTGCTCAGGACGTTTGGAGCAATCGGCGGAGAAGGGCCTTGGTCAGGGAGGTGACCAAGAACCCGATGGTCACTCTGACAGAGCTCCAGGGTTCCTCTGTGGAGATCGGAGAACCTTCCAGAAGGACAACCATGTCTGCAGCACTACACCAATCAAGACTTTATGGTAGAGTGGCCAGATGGAATCCACTCCTCAGTAAAAAGGCACATGACAGCCCGCTTGGAGTTTGCCAAAAAGGCCCCTAAAGGACTCTCAGACCATGAGAAACAAGATTCTCTGTTCTGATGAAACCAAGATTGAACTCTTTGGCCTGAATGCCAAGTGTCACGTCTGGAGGAAACCTGGTGCCATCCCTATGGTGAAGCATGGTGGTGGCAGCATCAATGCCGTGTGGATGTTTTTCAGTGGCAGGGACAGGGAGACTAGTCAGGACCGAGGGAAAGATGAACGGAGCTAAGTGCTTGATGAAAACCTGCTCCAGAGTGCTCAGGACGTCAGACTGGGGCTAAGCTTCACCTTCCAACAGGACAATGACCCTAAGAACACAGACAATGCAGGAGTGGCTTCGGGACAAGTCTCTGAATGTCCTTGAGTGGCCCAGCCAGAACCTGGACTTGAACCTGATCGAACATCTCTGGATTAAACTGAAAATAGCTGTGCAGCCAACCTGACAGAGTTTGAGATGATCTGCAGAGAAGAATGGGAGAAACTCCCCAAATACAGGTGTGCCAAGCTTGTAGTGTCATCCCCAAGAAGACTCAATGTTGTAATCTCTGCCAAAGGTGCTTCAACAAAGTACTGAGTAAAGTGTCTGAATACTGATATTTCAGTTTTTTATAAATTAGCCAACATTTCCAAAAACCTGTTTTTACTTTTTCTTTATGGGGTATTGTGTGTAGATTGATGAGGGGAAAAAACTATTTAATTAATTTTAGAATAAGGCTGTAATGTAACAAAATCTGGAAAAAGTTAAGCGCTCCGAATACTTTCTGACTGTATGTAGGGTTAAAGTGACTAGACAACAGGATAGAAAATCGTCAGTAGCAGCAGCGGGTAGCTATTTGATTAGCTATTTAGCGTTCTTGTTTTGCAGTTTTATGGCTTGGGGTTAGAAGCTGTTAAGGGTCCTGTTGGTTCCAGACTTGGTGCACTGATACCGCTTGCAATGAGGTTGCAGAGAGAACAGTTTATACTTGGGTGGCTGGAGTCCTTGACAATCTCAGTCCTCTGTCACGTTTCTTGGCTTGGCTTTATCCCTCAATCTCTGTTTCTTTCTAACTCTCTCTGTTTCTCTTTCTCCCCTCTCGCTTTCCCTACACTCTCACCCCCCTCTCTTTCTCTCTCTGTCTCTCTCTTTCCTTATCTCTCTCTTTCCTTATCTCTCTCTTTCCTTCTCTCATTCCCCTCTCTCCCTCCTCTCTCTCCTCTTTCTCTGCCAAAAGAAATCTCTACATTCCAGCAGCAAATGGAGCCTCCTGCTACTGTCTGTTATAAAACATGTAAGCATGTCCTGATCATACTGACTGATTAACTCTGATTAATGATAGGAATAACTAAGAGACAGACCATCAACACTACATGCTGCGGCTCAATGTGGGCTAACAGAATAAAAAAGAAAAACAACAACTTGGTCAACAATCCAAAAGTCTTCCAGGCACAAGTTTAACTGTGTACATTTATTTTGAAGATGCTCGGTTTGAGTCCTGTCAACCTTCCACAATGACATTAAACCAAAAGCTTCAATGATGATGTCAAGATAACAGTGAAGTCTTATCACACTGTTACAGTGATATATACAGTGCATTCGTAAAGTTTTTTTTTCTCATCAATTTACACACAATACCCCATAATGACAAAGCAAAGACGGGTTTTTAGACATTTTTGCAAATGTATTCCAAGTAAAAAAACTGAAATATTACATTTACATAAGTGTTCAGACACTTTACTCAGTACTTTGTTGACGCACCTTTTGCAGAGATTACAGCCTTGAGTCTTCTTGGGGATGACGCTACAAGCTTGGCACACCTGTATTCGGGGGGGTTTCTCCCATTCTTCTCTGCAGATCCTCTCAAGCTCTGTCAGGTTGGATGGGGAGAGTCCCTGCACAGCTTTTTTCAGATCTCTCCAGAGATGTTCGATTTGGTTCAAGTCCGGGCTCTGGCTGGGCCACTCAAGGACATTCAGAGACATTCAGAGACTATTCCCGAAGCCAATCCTGTGTTGTCGTAGCTGTGTGCTTAGGGTCGTTGTCCTGTTGGAAGGTGAACATTCGCGCCAGTCTGAGGTCCTAAATGCTCTGGAGCAGGTTTTCATCAAGGATCTCTCTGTACTTTGCTCCGTCCATATTTCAATTCTACTAGTCTTCCAGTCCCTGCCGCTGAAAAACATACCCACGGCATGATTCTGCCACCACCATGTTTCACCGTAGGGATGGTGCCAGGTTTCCTCCAGATGTGATGCTTGGCATTCAGGCTAAAACGTTACATCTTGGTTTGTTCAAACCAGAGAATATAATTTCTCTGAGAATCCTTTTAGGTGCCTTTTGGCAAACTCCAAGCGGGCTGTCATGTGCCATTTACTGAGGAGTGGCTTCCATCTGGCCACTCTATCATAAATGCCTGATTGATGGAGTGCTGCAGAGATGATTGTCCTTCTGGAAGTTTCTCCCATCTCCACAGAGGAACTCTGGAGCTCGGTCAGAATGACCATTGGGTTCTTGGTCACCTCCCTGACCAAGGCCCTTCTCCCCTGACTGCTCCGTTTGGCCGGGCGGACAGCTCTAGGGAGAGTCTTGGTGGTTCCAAACATCTTTAATTTAAGAGTGATGGAGGCCATTGTGTTCTTGGGGACCTTCAATGCTGCAGAAATGTAATACATTTTAGAATAAGGCTGTAATGTAACAAAATGTGGAAAAAGTCAAGGGGTCTGAATACTTTCCGAATGCGCTGTATATAGATACAGTATTTTGTTACTTGGGGCTTAATAGGAGACAGTGACTGTAGCCGAGCAGGTGAGGTGAACCAGAATGTGACAGACAGGTGAGCAGACAGAGAAACAGACAGGTCTCTCTCTATAGGTGAGTAAAGGACATGACAAGTTTGTCAACAGAGAGGGGAGGTAGGAGAGGGTCATCCATTAGGCTTTGGGGACACAGCTAGCTAGTTTACTTACTCATAAGAAAACATGAGGTGTGAATGATAGAAATAAAGAAGGTTGAAAGGGAGAGATTTTTAGGAAGAGAGAGGGAGAAAGAGGAAGTAAGAGAGAGGGAGAAATCAACAGTGTACGCTACTGTACATGGCTTTGAGGGCATCCCCCTCCCCTCCTCCTCGCCCCTTGACATGCTCTCTAAGTGCCCTTCTCTCCTCCCCATATCTGGTCCCTGCCCTGGGTGATACTGTGGTGTCTGCACTTCTGGCCCTCTATAGATTAACCCTGCTTTTGTCGGTGGGACAAAGAGAGGCCCCTCCCCGCTGCTGAGCCGGGGCTTTCAGCGTGGCCCTTTGCCAGGGGAGGCTTTAAAAGGGTGGGGGCGCGTGAGTCCTCTCACTCTCATTCCAGGACAGCCAAGGGCATCAAAGCAAGGTGAGTCCCTCTGTCCCACCCAGCACCAGCCTGATCATCCCAGCAAGCCAGGCAGGCAAGCAGGCAGGTTGAGCAGGGCAGAGTACCCAGGGTAGGGTAGCAGGCCCCATACTAACTCGGTCTGTCCCCCACCACTTCACACTGCAGCCAAGCAGGCCCAGAGGCCTAACTCTGGGCGGCGGGAACAGGGACCAGGGGCAGACAAAGGATGGACAGAGAAAGAGAGATGGAGAGAGGAGAAAAAAAGGAGGGAAAAGGGGGTAAATAGAGAAAAAAATATTAGATTGACACAGGAAAAAAGGGAAAAATAGACATAGAGTAGTATCCTGGATATGGACCCTGGCCAGTTGGACTTTCCTCATTCTAATCGGGGATCTGTGAACAGCTGCTGCTGATTTCAATCCAGCCTCACACAATGGTCCTGCTGTCCAGGCCAGTTGCACCACAGCTCATGCTTTTAGGCTCGCTAGGATTATTAGCCTCACAGGTTTCAGCCCCGAACAACACATAGTTAAATCAAGCCTTTTAGCCCTGCATACAAAGCTAAACCAGCCTTTCCACATTCTAGAGCATTGGAGCTGTACAGGCCTTTTCAGTACAAAAGAAGGCCATGCAGCGTAGCATAGCGTAGCTGTGGTCGTAGAGTATGAATAGTTTACACAAATGGATGGATTCGTGCTGTGCTAACCTGCTACTGGAAACTATTCTGGGGTTTGAAGCACAATGCTTCTCAATTTTCTCCCTCCACCAGCTATTTTATTTGATTTTTGTGTTTTAATTTTCACCCGTATATTTGTTTGATGCTCAGTATTTTTGATATGGGCAAACTTTGTTTCCAAACATTGTTGTGTGTCTGTGTTAATAATGTGAGAAGAAAGAGTGTGTGTGTGTGTGTGTGTGTATAATGTGAGTATAATTGTGTGCAGTCTATCTAGCATCATGAGTTGTACATTGCACAAATGTAACATTCTGCACTTTGTAAGACTACAATTGTTTATAATAGTCCTGCTATCTGTCCTCTCTCATTCCAGACAAGATGACTCACCATTGTACCAAGTTCTCCGGCCACTGGAAGGTATGTGAGGCTGATTAACTGAGTGTACGGATGACAGCAGAGCTCAATGCATTATATAAAGGTCTGCTCTGGCCTTGTTTCAAAACTTCTACAATTCATCCTTTCTTGCAGAAGTCAATGATCTGAAAGCAATGTAGTGTACTTCCACCTATCCAGCCATGTCAGAACAGTGATTACCCCAAGGAAGGAATAGGGGAAGGAAGGATGGATTTGTAAAGTATTTGAGCATAGCCTGCCTGTGTGTTCAGGAAAGCTCTTTAACAGAGGGCTGTGTTAGAAACAGGCTGAGTTCAGGACACACCGTTTATCACAGGAGACTGTTCTGTCATAACAGCAGGCTCGGGTCTAGACACACTATTTCTGTTCCCGCTGAACAGAATACACCCTGCCCAAATTTAGACAAAACAGACCACATAGCATTACCATATTCTCATATGATTGGTCCATTTATCCAGGTTCATGTAACTGTTATTAGAACCAAATTGACTAATAGCACAGCTTTAAAGAGAGAGTTGTAGAGATACTTGTGGCTGCACCCAAACCTCAGCTTTAACCTGTCCAGAGAAATAGATAGATAGAGTATGTAAATATGTCTCTCTCTCTCTGCCCCTCTCAGATCATTGTCTTCGACGAGGAGTGCTTCCAGGGCCGTCGCCATGAGTTCACCTCAGAGTGCTGCAATGTGATGGAGTTTGGTTTTGAGACCGTGCGCTCCCTCAGGATTGAGAGTGGAGCGTGAGTAAAAAAACACACACAAATCCACATACACACGCAGACACACTCACACAGACCCAGCACTGTATGGTTTCAGACTTTAGAACTATTGCTCAGAGAAGCCGAGGGAAAATAATGATTTCTCCCTCTCTCTCCTTCTCCCTCTCCCTCCCTCCCCCCCTCTATCTTCTTTCCATCTCCCTCTCTCCCTCCCTGTCCCTCCCTCTCTCCTATAGTTGGATTGGCTATGAGCATGCTTCCTACCAGGGCCAGCAGTTTGTGCTGGAGAGAGGGAGAGTACCCCCAGTGCGATGCCTTCAGTGGTAGCAACGCCTACCACATAGAGAGGATGACCTCCTTCAGGCCCATTGCCTGCGCTGTGAGTAACACAACCACCACTCTCTCTATCTCTCTCTATTCATATCTCTTTCTACCACTGTCTATTCTACACTCTTCCTCTTGACTGACTAACTGACATCCTCTCCCCCCTGTCCTCTCCCCTCCAGAACCACAGGGAGTGCCGTATGACCATCTATGAGCGCGAGAACTTCCTAGGTCGTAAGGGGCGAGCTGAGCGACGACTACCCCTCACTTCAGGCCATGGGCTGGTGCAACAACGAGGTTGGCTCCCTCAGGATCCAGTCTGGAGCGTGAGTAGCCAGCCTTTAACACAGTCAACCTCCCTCTCACCCTCTCTCCCTCTCTCAAATCAAATCACATGTTATTTGTCACATGCTTTGTGAACAACAGGTGTCGACTAACAGTGAAATGCTTACTTAAGGCCCTTCCCAACAATGCAGAGAGAAAGAAAATAGAGAAATAACAGAAAAGTAAAACACTACACTCACTCTCAAGCTCTCACTCCAATCTGCCTCGCTCTCTTACGTTCGCTATAAATCTCTCTCATCTTCTCTCCAATTAAATTTTTTACTACTCCCCTAGCCTCATAGTAGCCATTACCGCCAACTGACTCTGACATCTCTCTGTCTCTCTACCTAACAGTTTCGTGTGCTACCAGTACCCCGGATACCGTGGCTACCAGTACATCATGGAGTGTGACCGTCACTGTGGCGAGTACAAGCACTTCAGGGAGTTCGGCTCCCACTCCCAGACCCCTCAGATCCAGTCCATCCGTCGCATTCAGCAGTAATCTTACCCGTTACCCCAAGCTTATCCCCACTGCTACCCAATGCTGAATAAACTGTCTTTCTAAAACCTCACTGACCTGCCGTCCATGCTTCTGCCTCTCTGAATGTATGTAAACTGTAGATTAAATGGTACTATGAGATAAATATAGATAGAGACATATAAACAAACAATTAAATAAATAAACAAACAAACAATTAAACAGAGGGATATTTAGACATGTTTGAGTACTTCTGACAACATTACCTTCACTGGCCGGCAGGCGGCGCTACGTCTCCAGTGATGCCTCTATAAAAGTTAAATATCATAATAAAACACGGATTGGTTAAATCAAATGTAACGGTGCGATGACACACATTGCTGGATAGAATCACACACATCATACTGACGACACCTGGCCCTGATGGCCTGTCAGTTGAATTCTATAGACAGTTTGAGAGTTACTAGAAGACCCTATTTTTTATGTTTCAAGATTGCATTGAAAATGGGGAAATGGTCTCCACTATGAAACAGGGCCTTATTTCACTGATTCCGAAGACCGATTAAAGACCCTTCTCTCATTGACAATTGGAGATCAATTACTTCATTAAATATTGATTACAAATCGATTGCTCTGGTTTATGCCAAAAGATTAAAGAAAGGAATTGATACCATTATAAATGAGACTCAAACAGGATTTATGAAGGGCTGTCACATAAACTCTAACATTCGTTTAGTCTTGGACCTTCTAGATTATTCAGATGCAATTGACTCCGATGCGGTTGTCATATTTTTGGACTTCTGTAAAGCCTTTGACACAATTGAACATGAATTTCTCTTTAGGTCACTTAAACTCTTTGGCTTCGGTGAAAATTGTATCAAATCATTCGCATGTTTTACAAAGATATAAATAGTTCTGTGTTACTAAACCTTAATACATCCAAAAGATTCAGTATCAACAGAAGTGTACGACAGGGATGCCCAATTTGGCCATTTTTATTCATTTTGGTTGTGGAACTTCTATCTCTAAATATTCTGAATACTGCAAATCTGTATGGCTTAACCATTTATAACAAAGAAATACACATTTCCCAAACTGGCTGATGATACTACTCTTTTTTTAAGAGACAAAGACCAGGTCGCCCATGACCTTAACGCTATCACTGCACTCTCTATTGCATCAGGATTAAAACAGAATGTTTCTAAATGTGAAATCTTATGTTTATATGACTCTGATGATAAAGAAATAGAAAATATTCCTGTAAAGGACTGTGTTAAATATTTAGGAATACATCTGTCAAAAAAACACTTAGTCAGACAACATATGAATTTCTCTCTTAGAATTTTGAATTGGCTACAAAGGGATCTTTCTATACTCGGGAGAGTACTTCTGTCCAAGGCAGAGGGACTGTCTCGCTTTGTGTACCCCTCATTATATTTATTTGTAAAACCCTCTACTTGACTTCATCTGGAAGAATAAGTCTCACAAACTAAAAAAGTCAGTCCTCTCTAATAAAAGAGCTGAAGGCAGTCTGGAAGTGTTGGATTTTGTTGACATAAATAACACTTTCAAGATCAACTGGTTGAATAGATGTTTGATCAATACTGATTCATTATGGTATTTCATTCCAAATAATGTGTTTAATAAGTTGGGAGGTCAATTCTACTGAAATGTAATTATATTCCTGAAAGATTACCCGCTAAATTGGCTAGGTTTCACCAACAAGCTTTAATGGCCAGGAAAATATGTTTCCTGCACAATTTTTCCCCACATAAAGCTCTTTTGTGGAATAATTCAGGCATAACTGTTCTACCCCAGCTGGCATGAGAAGAATATTGACTTTGTTCTTGATGTTTTGGACAACAGGGGAATTTTTTTTACATATGAACAATTTATAACATTGAATGAGTTTCCAATACCTTTCAGAGAGTGTATTTCTGTGATCAAAGCCATTCCCAGTGGTCTAACTACACTAATAAAAACTCATCTTAGCTTTGGTGATGATCACAAATCGTATCCAGAACTCAGTTTGGAAGGCGTGGGCTTACTTGAGAAATCTTGTTGTAATAAATACATAAGACAAGTTCTCCATTCACAGAACCAACTTACACCTAGAGGAACATTTTTCTGGAACATGCTTATTCATGACATTGTCTGGAAAAAAGCTTGGTTAAGGCCTTACAAATATTGTATACCAAAGAAATTTAAGGAATTGCACTTTAAAATTCTACATAAGATATATCCATGTAATTCTATGTTGTCCAAATGTGTGGCTGTTGATGATATCTGCGTTTTTTGTGAAAAAGAAGGTGAGAATCTGACTCACTTGTTCTTTGAATGTAAATTTGTGTCCGAATTTTGGGAAAACCTTGCAGAATACTTATTTACCATTATGAACACTACCCATGTTTTTGACATGAAGGATATAATATGTTACTATTGCAATGATAACAAGACCATTGAAATGATGGTGATTTTTTTTATTCTTGTTGCTAAATACTTTATACACAATCAAAAATTCCAGATATCTATATCAAAATTAGACATATTTTTGATTCAATTTAATTATTTTGTTAAGACATTATCCCTAGTGAATAACAACAAGAATAACATCTTCCTGAATCATGAGATTTTTTCAGAGTGAATACAATTGCACTAGAATTGTAATTTTTGTAAAATTATTTTATTTATATATTTTTTTATGTTTTAGTACTTTCTTGTTAATACCTGTGTTTTGTTTTGTTAGACATGTTTGATGTAGCAATGTAAGTTGTTGATTTTTGTATTATGAAAAAAAATGATTATAATAATCATACATCATACTGATGACATAACACAAACCGTCGTTCCGCGACAGTCCTGCTATGAGAAGAGTCAGGTGGACAGTGGAAGCCCAATTTTGCCATGCTTTCATCCGAATTTGCGTTCCATTTTTTAAATGCTTGTCCACAAGGAATCACTGTATTATACTCTAAAGCACAACAACATTTGTAAGTAATTAGTATTTTATAGCTATATAATGACTTATGGTCAATTCATGTTAAAAACAGCATTTGTCTAAGCTACTGGATCAGAGGTGGGTTCAAATACTATTTCAAATATCTGAATTACTTTCACATACATTTGAAGTAAGTATTCAGATATATTTTAATTTAGGCCTATTTGGAAATACACTTGGAAAGTATTTAAGCCAGGTATTTGAAAATAGCATTTAAAATACTGTAAGTATTTGAAAGTACCGTCAAATATAAATTGGTAGACTATTGTTATATTCCCTGTCTTTCAAAGATAATTCGTAAAAATCCAAATAACTTCACAGATCTTCATTGTAAAGGGTTTAAACACTGTTTCCCATGCTTGATCAATGAACCATAAACAATTAATGAACATGCACCTGTGGAACGGTTGTTAAGACACTAACAGCTTACAGACGGTCGGCAATCAAGGTCAGAGTTATGAAAACCTAGGACACTAAAGAGGCCTTTCTACTGACTCTGAAAAACACCAAAAGAAAGATGCCCAGGGTCCCTGCTCATCTGCATGAACGTGCCTTAGGCATGCTGCAAGGAGGCATGAGAACTGCAGATGTGGCCAGGGCAATAAATTGCAATGTCCGTACTGTGAGACGCCTAAGACAGCACTACAGGGAGACAGGACGGACAGCTGATCGTCCTCGCAGTGGCAGACCACATGTAACAACACCTGCACAGAATCGGTACATCCGAAATCACAACTGCGGGACAGGTACAGGATGGCAACAACAACTTCCCGAGTTACACCAGGAACGCACAATCCCTTCATCAGTGCTCAGACTGTCCGCAATAGGCCGAGAGAGGCTGGACTGAGGGCTGAGCGTTAAACCGAGGCCTGTACACTGGAGCGGGATCGATTTGGAGGTGGAGGGTCTGTTTTGGTCTGGGGCGGTGTGTCACAGCATCATCGGACTGAGCTTGTTGTCATTGCAGGCAATCTCAACGCTGTGCGTTACAGGGAAGACATCCTCCTCCCTCATGTGGTACCCTTCCTGCATGCTCATCCTGACATGACCCTCCAGCATGACAATGCCACCAGCCATACTTCTCGTTCCGTGCGTGATTTCCTTCAAGACAGGAATGTCAGTGTTCTGCCATGGCCAGCGAAGAGCCCGGAGCTCAATCCCATTGAGCACGTCTGGGACCTGTTGGATTGGATGGTGAGGACTAGGGCCATTCCCCCCAGAAATATCTGTGAATTTGCAGGTGCCTTGGTGGAAGACTGGGGTAACATCTCACAGCAAGAACTGGCAAATCTGGTGCAGTCCATGAGGAGGAGATGCACTGCAGTACTTAATGCAGCTGGTGGCCACACCAGATACTGACTGTTACTTTTGATTTTGACCCCCTTTGTTCAGGGACACATTATTCAATTTCTGTTAGTCACATGCCTGTGGAACTTGTTAAGTTTACGTCTCAGTTGTTGAATCTTGTTATGTTCATACAAATATTTACACATGTTAACTTTGCTGAAAATAAACGCAGTTGACAGTGAGAGGACATTTCTTTTTTTGCTGAGTTTATAAAAAAAAAAATCTCAAATAACCATTCAAATTATCAAATACTCAAACTTGTTTTTGACTGTGTATTTGAAAATACTCTAATAAATAGAAATCTATTTGAAATACTTATTCTCAAATACACATGTATTTGAACCCAGGTCTGTACTGGATATCAGAAAAAAATCTAGTTTCTCGATTAAATATGTGTAGGTCTATATAGCGGCCTATGCTTCAAAATCTGAGTAATTGATAGCCTCAATTTAGAACAAATTAGCAAAGGAATGGGTCTCCAACTTAGTCTTACAATAACGTGGTTTCAAGGTCCATAGATTAGTTAATTGTCTGTTCAGGGATTGGTCCATTGGATTGATCCAGCAAGTTATCACCCAGAAGTGTCTGTTATATATTATTCATGTAATAATAAAAAAAGATGCCCATAATGACAGCCTACCGACCTCCTCTTTGATCCTATTCTGTAACCTTCATTTGCAGTTAACACTGTTAAAAATAAATATAAAGCTAAACAAAATATTGCTCATTTTATATAATGGTTTTAATTTGATTAAAATCGTAATAGGGCATCTATATTCATCTAGGTCCGCGTCCATGAGTGGTCCTGCTCCATTACATGTTTTCCAGGCTGCTTAGACGCAGTTGGAGGAAGTGGGGCTTTTACAATTAGGTAGGGCTTGTTTCTGAGAATACACAACACAGCCAGCGAAATGGAGTAAAGTCAACTGTTCTTATTCGGACTCAAAATGGATAACAAGAGGAAATTGGTGCCTCTTTGAGGACCGTAAACAAACAGGATATCAAACGTTCTCCCCCGTCGTCAGTCTGTCGAATGCACAGATCTCAGCTGCGGCTTGTGCTGATTGAGGAGCAGAAACGTTTGATGGTTACAACTTTACCGAGGAAGTCACTGACGGGCAGCAAATATTATCAAGTTATATGTACTTAGGTTGTTCGTTTAGCTTTCATTGCCTGTACGTCAGGTAGTTGGCAAGCTGTTGATCGCAAAAAAAACTCAACTTCTAGTTGAAGACTCGGTCGCGAGGGACCGTGGACGGTTACCAAGCGAAGGTTAACTTAACTAGCCAATTTCCTCCGACGCCCCCTCCCCCATCACAGCTAGCTAGCCACTGTCTCCATACCAGAGCCCAAACACTGGGGTGAAATAAATTACTATGGCTAATTTGTGCGGTTTTGTTTCTCTTTTGAAATAACATGGATTTGGCTGAAGATCAGGATTCGTTACCTAACTGAGATGGCGAGCTAGCTAGCGAACTGGATGAGTGGGGTTCGTGTCGTTGCGATAAAGCGGTTGTGTTAGCTAGCGCTAGTTAGTTACATATGCTACTGTAGCTACGTATATTAACTAGCTCAAATTCAGCTATCTACTGGCTAACTCGCTACCAAGTGGCACCGTTTTCCACAGCAGCTAGTAATAAGACTTCTCCCTTGTCGACCACGTAAATTGAGACTAGCTAGCTGATTTCGTGGATGAATTTACAGTTTAAATATGGCATCTAACGTAAAGTTAGTGCCAACAACTGAATGCTTGTTCTCTTGATAGCCAAGTTCCATAGTTGTCGCCAACGTTAGTTAGCTAAAGTAGATTTTAGTCGGGAATCTTGCAAATTGTTTCAGCATAGTTTTTGCGTGCTGGATATTCAGCTAGCAACCTGCATTTGTGGTTTGGAGTCCTCTTTCTGATAAACTGCGCGGTGTAGGATCCTATGCCAATAAGACCATTGTTTAGATGTTTTATGATGGTGAATACGTTTGAACCCAACTACTGTGTTCGCTAGTATCTGGACCATTCATTCGTCAGTACTTTTTTTTTGTGATACAGACGAGCTGGCTTGCTCATGTTTTTTTTTTAGCTTTCTACCCCTGTCATCGTTATTACAGGAGGATTTCTTTATCGGATGCCAGTTTGATAGAAGTGATACAACCCATCTTTGTCGACGCATAAAGTCATGTTTTATTTTGAATCAGATGCGACGAGACGCAATTGGGAAGCTTGAAGCATACGTCTTGCTGGAGTACCGCAATATTACAATTTTGGCTTTTCAAAAAGATAAAACAAACTATGTGGCTAGGATCCGTGGGGTTTGACAGTTATTAGCTAGCTGCCTTGCTAGTTCGCCACATCTAGCAGGTGGGCCATCTAAATAAGTGAAGCTCTCTGAAAAGGTGGTAAACGAAATCTCTCATCGATCTTGTCTGGCCATTGCAACCACTACAATTTTTGGCACAAAAAATACCCTGATGATATATACTATTATTTTTGTGTAACAATGGTTGTGTTTTGAGGGACCGTGTGTGCCGAACCTAGAGGAAGAAAACGACACGCTTCATTCGATGGTCGCCCCTGTCATCCGCATAGCTGCCTCGGTCGCCTAGATTCTAACCATTTTCAGTGGACATTTGCTTTATCTTTTAACAAAAAAAAACTTCCCACGGCTGGTGTTGTATCGACTCGGTCGAACCAGGGTTGAAGATGGCGGACCTCGAAGCAGTTCTCGCCGATGTCAGCTATTTGATGGCGATGGAGAAGAGCAAATCTACTCCAGCGGCCCGAGCGAGCAAGAAAATCATACTGCCTGAATCCAGGTACATGTAACTGCTCACCCGCCTTGTAGGTTCTGCTTCGATCAGTCAATGTTTGTCTACCTGTCAAATTGATGTATGTGTGTATGGCCATATAGGGAGATGGAAGCCCTATCTCATTGAAACCTGTCGGTCAGTTACAGTAACTCGCTAATAGGAAACTATTTCTTAACTGTCTCCGTAAGGCGACTCCAGGGGCCCTTCAAGGCCCTAGCCCTCAAATCCACATTACGCCAATTTAAATCTGACATAATGCCATCGATAATTTTATCGTTTTAATGAAGCTCATTAACAATGTGTTCTGAAGACCAGACCAAGAATCATTCCAGCTAGCACCAAAACCACCCATCCATTACCACCACCTCCATCCAGTGGCAGCTTCTGTTTAGTTTTTTTTACTGGTGGCTTAGAATGTAAATAATATACTGTTATTTTCATCTGATACAGTAATGTTAGGCCTACCAGTATCTGTTGATGATGAATGATGAAAGATAAGAGATGGGAGTCTTCTGTATCCATCCATTCACATCTGCATATCTCTCCCCTTCAACTGCCTGAATTTACCCAGTTACATTTTTGACATTTAGCAGATGGTCTTATCCAGAATGACTTACAGTAGTGAGTGCATCCATTTTTGTACTGGTCCCCCTTGAGAATCAAACCCTCAACCCTGGCGTTGCAATCACCATGCTCTGCCAACTGAGCCACACGGGACCTACGGCAATCACTGGTGTTTTTGACAGCCATTTATAAACGCACAGTTTAAAATAAATAAAAAAATACAGGCCCGCAGGCAGCTACCATTAGATGTTGGAACATTGCTGCGTGTACTTGCTTCCATTAAGCCACGTGCATTCGTGAGGTCGGACACTGATGTTGGGCGATTAGGCCTGGCTCGCAGTCGCCGTTCCCAAAGGTTTCGATGGGTTTGAGGTCAGGGCTCTGTGCAGGCCAGTCAAGTTCTTCCACACCGATCTCGACAAACCTTTTCTGTAAAGACTTGGCTTTGCACAGGGGCATTGTCATGCTGAAACTGGAAAGGGTCTTCCCCGAACTGTTGCCACAAAGTTGGAAGCACAGATTCGTCTAGAATGTCGTTGTAGGCTGTAGTGTTAAGATTTCCCTTCACTGGAAGTAAGGGGCCCAGCCCAAACCATAAAAACAGCCCTGAACCGTTATTCCTCTTCCACCAAACTTTACAGTTGGCGCTATGCATTGGGGCAGGTAGCGTTCTCCTGGCGTCCGCCAAACCCAGATTCGTCTGTCGGACAGCCAGATGGTGAAGTGTGATTCATCACTCCAGAGAACGTGTTTCCAGTGCGCCACCACTCCAGCCGGCGCTTGGCATTGTGTATGGTAATCTTGCGTGCGGCTGCTTGGCCATGGAAACAAATTTCATTAAGCTTCCGATAAACAGTTATTGTGCTGATGTTGCTTCCAGAGGCAGTTTGGAAGTCGGTAGTGAGTGTTGCAACCGAGGACAGATGATTTGTACGCGCTTCAGCACTCGGCGTTCTTTGAGCTTGCTTGGCCTACCACTTCGTGGCTGAGCCGTTGTTGTTCCTAGACGTTTCCACATCACAATAACAGATGTTACAGTTGACCAGGGCAGCGCTAGCAGGGCAGAAATTTGACGAACTGACTTGTTGAAAAGGTGGCATCCTATGACGGTGCCGTGTTGAAAGTCACTGAGCTCTTCAGTAAGGCCCTTCTACTGCAAATGTTTGTCTATGGAGATTGCACGTATGTGCTCGATTTTATACACCAGTCAGCAACGGGTGTGGCTGAAATAGCTGAATCCACTCATTTGAAGGGGTGTCCACATACTTTGGTGTGTATATATATATTTTTAAATGTAACCTTTTATTTAAACTAAAAAACAATTTTACCTTTATCCCTCCTCTGAAAAACCTGCACGCATCAGTTGAGCATATAGCTGTACATTTTATTTAAGCTCAGAATTTGTCTGTCTTGTGCGCTGTTAGTCAGCCAAAGGGAAAGAGGATGTGGTGGAGTGTTTTGTCAGTGTAGAGTTGACACCAATGGCATTCTCACCATAGATTTCTCAGTGTGTATGTAAATGTGAAACGTACAGCTCAAAGGAGATCGACATAATGAACGTGTGATAATGTTAACAAGTTTCTGACTAGTAGTTTAGGCTCAGGCTTTATAACGTCTAAGCCTAAATCCCTCACCAAGCTTAGTCCTAGTCCCTCAACGAGATTAGTCCTAGTCCCTCACCGAGATTAGTCCTAGTCCCTCACCGAGATTAGTCCTAGTCCCTCACCAAGCTTAGTCCTAGTCCTCACCAAGCTTCAGAAGCACAGCACGTTATGCCATCTCTTCCATCTATTGATTGCTTTATGGACTTTTCTCAGTCATAATATTCAGTGTCATGCTGCACAATGACCATAGATGCAATCACTACGTCAAAGTTCTTTCTGATAATGTTATGAATTTGCTTTAATCCGACCAATCCTAAATTAGGTTTATCATTTGTTCATCCTAAATTAGGTTTCTTATTTGTTCATCATATAGCCTAGACATGTAAAGTGTAGACCTGACACGATTCACTATTCTACCCGACAGAGAATAATTTATATTCTACAAAATACAGTCTCTATCAGAGCTTTCTGTAACATTGCACTTGAAGATAACTGTAATGAAATGAGCTTTAGGCCTATTCCTTATTCTAGACCTGTCCATATATTTCTGTCTTAACCTTTTGCGACTCTGGTGTTTGCAGCAGCACCCCACTGCCTGATGGGAGTTGTAGTGCAGACAGACATCCTCACCCCCGACTGACCACCTCGGAGGGATCAGATCAGCATCACACAGGGACCAGTTTCCCAGACCCAGATTAAACCTAGTCTTGGCCTTAGCACTTCTGACAGAGATTCTCCATCGATCACGCTTTTAAGTCCACGAGTAGGCTTAATCTGGGTTCAGGAAACTGGCCCTGAACATCACATCCCTTTTAGTGAAATTCAATATGTTAAATCACCTCTATTGATGAAATCAAATCACGTACTGGGCCAAAGTTAGCCTACTAAGGGATAACTGTGTTTACAGACCCCGCTGTGTGTGTTCAGACAAGGCTGAATCGTACCATGGTCATTTGGTAAAGCCACTGGTTGATTTGTTTGCTTTAGATGTGGTCAATGAACAGGTCCAAACTGCAGCCGTGAACCCATTTAGACTGTTGTTCTTTTACTTTTCCACAATGATCTCCTATTACAGCCAGAGTCTTTTCCACAATGATCTCCTATTACAGCCAGAGTCTTTTCCACAATGATCTCCTATTACAGCCAGAGTCTTTTCCACAATGATCTCCTATTACAGCCAGAGTCTTTTCCACAATGATCTCCTATTACAGCCAGAGTCTTTTCCACAATGATCTCCTATTACAGCCAGAGTCTTTTCCACAATGGCTGATGTAGATGGTGTCAACTTTTGCTCCAGCAGAGCATTAACGCACCTGATTACTCTAATCATAGTCTTCAACTAAGGCTTTGATTGGTAGAATCAGGTGTGTAACTGCTTGGCAGGAACCTAAGCTGTTTGGAGAAAGATGTTCTGGTACTGAGAAACTATTATTTAGCTACTTCTGTGAAAGTGTCTATATGCGTTCTATCCAGTCAGCCAGGCTTCTGTGACTTCCTCATCCTCTCAGTCTCAGCTCTATCAGACCCTGAGCTAGTGAACTAGCTGTGTTGTTGAACTGAGTAGGCCTTCAGTTGGTTTCCCCATGTGCAGAGCAAGTTCACAGTCCCCACATTGAAGCAGGGATTGACATTAAGGGTTGGCCTATTGCCTGGGGCAAGTGTCCTGATCTGTCCTGCAAGTTGAGCCTGCTCTGAGGCTGGCCCCATTGGGCAGGTTCTTTTTAATTATTTTTTTTAAAACTTTCAACATCCAAAATGCAAAGAATTCCATTCTTTGTGGTTCCTCCTGTGTGTTGAAAATTGCTACTTTACATTTTCGGGCAAGTATCTTACTCCCGACTTTCCCAATGGGCGAATGCCTTTGAGACCTTAATGTCAATTCCATTTACTCAGAAATCCTAGTTAATCCTCAGATGGTTTGATTCCTCATTTGGTGTAGATCTCACTACACACATTAGAATTGTGCAGGCAGGCCTCAATCTCAAATGGAAAAGATTGCCTCTTCAAATCAGCTTTGGAAGAGGTTTCTCCTCAGAGGGCAATCTCTGTGTACTGACTACTGCTTCTTCTACTTTTGTGTGTGTGTGTGTGTGTGTGTGTTGAGCTTGTAGAATTTGAATTTGATTGCTAATCGTCCATTAGGTATTGTTTACAGGGCTGAGGAGATAAGACACTATTCTTCTGTGATGAAAGAGCGTGTCATAGGGGTGATAGTGGGGTTTGCTTTAACAATGACTGAAGTAGTATGGTATACATGGCTTGCTCTTTATGAATATGCTGCTTTAGTCGTGTGTGTGCTGAAGCCAGGATTACCAATACAGCGGGCAATACCACAGCAGATTGAGAGAGAGCATTAATACCATCAGGCCAGGGTCAGGAGGGTCATCAACATTACTACTGTAGTGGCTGTGTTGCATAGACTAGTCCTTAGTGACTGGCTGTTAGCCTACTCTGCAACCCCACCCTCCCAGAAACAGTTATTAGATCTGAATTGTCTGACCCCTGCCTGGGTTCAGATGGCTTTATGGAAATGATTTGTTTTAATTTGATAAGGATTTAAAAGATTATCGATGGAAAAACATGTTATCTCCTGAAATTGGCTATGATAATAATCCAACTAGAGGGAGAGACTGAGGGGGGATATAGGCTAGAGGGAGAGACTGAGGGGGGTGGGGGTCTAGGCTAGAGAGGGAGAGACTGAGAGGGGAGGGAAATAGGCTAGAGTGGGAGACTGCGAGGGGAGATCTAGGCTCGAGAGGAAGAGACTGGGAGGGAGAGAGGGGATATAGGCTAGAGAGGGAGAGACTGGGAGGGAGAGAGGGGATATAGGATAGAGAGGGAGAGACTGGGAGGGAGAGAGGATATAGGCTAGAGAGGGAGAGACTGGGAGGGAGGGGATATAGGATAGAGAGGGAGAGACTGGGAGGGAGAGAGAGGGGATATAGGATAGAGAGGGAGAGACTGGGAGGGAGAGAGGGGATATAGGATAGAGAGGGAAAAAGGAGTGCTGAGAGCCAGCGTTGGGGTGTGTGTGTGAGTAATTTGGAGCTGTGTGTGTGTTTCAGCTCTATATGTGTGTGTACTTGGGGCTTGTGCGTATGTGGTCTTTGGAGTTGTGTTTGTGTGGCATTTGGAGTAGTGTGTTTTGTGTTTAGAGCTGTGTGTATGTTTGGAGTGGGTATGAGTGTTTGTGTTTGGAGATGTGTATGTTGGCATTTACACAGGCAGCCCAATTCTGATCTTTTTTCCACTAATTGGTTTGACCAATCACATCAGATATTTTCACATCAGCTATTTTTCAGAGCTGATCTTATTGGTCAAAAGACCAATGAGTGAAAAAAACCCGATCTGAATTAGGCTGCCTGTCTGACATTGTGGAGATAGCGCATCGCTGCTACATTCTCTTTGTGCAGAGGCTTTGCCTGCTGGCAGAGAGGTGAGATTTTGACGGCAGCACTGGAAGCGATAGAGAGGGGGAGGGGAGAGGAACGGGCGCTGGTACTATTTGAAAGAGAGCTCAGCAGGAGAGACGAGAGATTAACTGTGTTGTGCGGTAGGAGGTGGGGGAAGAGGGAATAAACTAAAGGATAAAAGGGATGACAGAGAGAGGGAGGGGTTGTTAGAGTACAGTAGTTACAGGAGGCAGGTTCAGATCCAGTCAGGGAGGACAGTCAGGGAGGACTGGGGGGGGAAAGTCAGGGAGCATCACCTTCCAAAAACAATGGATAGATGACAATTCTTTGCAAATATAACATTCTTTGGAAAATAACCAATTGTCAGTGCTGCCTTCTGGACATCGTTGAAGACAGAATGCGGCCCCCGGGGTAAAATGAGTTTGACACCCCTGGTCTAAAGTATACAAGTCCTATCCTTTTTAAATCCAAGAAAGGAAGTGCCCAATTTGTAATTGTGCACCAGTCTAGAAGAGAGTCAGTGGATTGTTATTGGTCAGTATAGCAAAGTGGGTTCTAGATTGTTATTGGCCAGTGTAGCAGAGAGTAGATTCTGACAGGACAGTCTGCTGTCTGCTCTATGGCCCTGTCCAGAAACAACCCCTAGCCCCCTACTCCATAGGGCATAGGCACTTCATGCATCTGAAATAATTGGATTGTTACATTATTGTAGTAGCTCCACCTAATCTCCTGATTGGCTACTCAGAGGAATTTGCACCAAATTGCTTATTTGGCACTGAATATTATGACTGAGAAAAGTCCATAAAGCAATCAATAGTTGGAAGAGACAGCTCTCCACAAGTGTCCACCAGGGACTAGGGGTTAGCTGGCTAGTTGTTTCTACAGCAGGCAGGCATGCCTATGACTCACCCCTGGCCTCCAGTGAATGAGGAAGAGTCAACTTCCTGTATCCTAGTTCCTGTGGCTCAGTTAGACAGAGAGCTATTACTGGGCTGTGTACAAGTTGACCTGTAGGCACACATCCAGGCCCAGCTATGTTACTGCTAGTACTATTGGTTAAATTCTTACCCTGGTTTTAGCATTGCTGCTAGGGTAGCATTAGCCACTGTGTTATAAACTAGTGGGAGTGTGTAATGAAATTGGGATCCTTAACGTTAAGACGTTATGTTTTTTTCCCACAACATTTAAATCACAGTGCAGTTATCACAAAACATATTGTTTTCTGTGTTATAGTCCAACTAGAATATAAGCTATAGAGAGGTAGTAATGGCATCTTTTTGTAGGCAAAAACTCTGTCATGGTTCGTTGGACAAAGCCTATGAGGAAAATGAATGGTGTTTTTGTAGGGGTTTTGGATAAATGCTGAAAATAAGGTCTGTGGAAAACACCGATTTAGGAGATCATGTACGTTCGGTTCTGAGATAATCATCAGTTAACATCACTTTTTGTGAATTTTAAAGAGTTCATGGAATAAAAAAAATGTATCACAAAGGCTTCACAATTCATCAAGGTCATCTTAAGACTGCTATTATATCAAAGAACAAAATGTATAACATCTAAGCCTGTTAACGTCAGACCATATTTTCAGCATTTATTCCCAAACCTTCTTTCCCCATTCGTTTTTCCCATAGGGATGTCTGAACAAATCAGAGGTAACTTATTTCTGGGTATTAGGACTACAAGCTCTAAAGGCCTGGGGAAAGTTGTGTCATTTAAGTAAAACCAGAGATTTAGAGGCCAACGTTAGGCTACTTTGGTGAATTTGCGAGGCCTGCAAGATCAGACATTGTGAGATACAGATTACCAAGACGTATGCGCACGATTTGCAAGGTTCTTTTTGCCTGCACCCTCCTCTCTCTCCCTCGCCCTGGCTCGCCTGCTCTTTCTCTTCGCTAATGATGCGAGGGTGTGTTCAGTCTTCGATTTGTTGCATGTAGAATATCCTAGCCCAGGGGTATTAAACTCTTATCCTACGAGGTCAGTAGCCTGCTGGTTTTCTCTTCTACCTGATAATTAATATTGCACCCACCTGGTGTCCCAGGTCTAAATCAGTCCCTGATTATAAAGGTACAATGGGGGGGGAGTGGAACTGGCTTCCAGGTCCAGAGTTGAGGGTCTAGCCTATTACTGAAGTTGCGAAACATTGCAAGCCAAGAAATTGCGAGATACAGCATTCCATTGGGATATACAGGATGGCGTAGCAGTAAGATGTTTGTTTTTGTCCCGTGTAAATATTGTTTTTTTTGTATACATTCCATTATATTTCAATCTCTTTTTTCCATTTTTCGAATTAAATATACCTTCCTGCAACCCGCCTCACCCAATGTGTTACGGATCTGCTATTTTTAAACCTTGTAACTGGAACCTCCATCAGAAGCTAGCCAGCTAATTAGCTACTAGCTATTTAGTCATTGTTAGCCACTGCTAGCGGTCTTTACCTATAGCTCAGACACCGGCCGCTTTAGCCCGTATAATACCTGCCAGTCTGCACAGCTCGTTATCAGCCCTGAGCATATCGGACTGCTTTTTTTCCCACTACATCACCGGATTCCTGTCGCAAGCTCTGGGCCGTTACACCGGCTCATCGCAGCTTGCTAGCTGCTTCCAAGTGGCTATTGTCCAGAAGCATGCATCAGTTGGCCACGAGCTAGGCCCATCTCCTGGCTAGCAAACGAAGTACACCAACTACAATACCTCTCTTGCCAATTGGTCTGGAACCTTTGTCGACACGGAGCCCCGCCGATCCATCACGACTGGTCTGCTTCCTGAACGATGTGTCTCCCGCTCGCCTAGCGTAGTAATCGACTACCGAACGTCTCCCTGTGTCATCTATTGCTGCTCATTGGACCCTATGATCACTCGGCTACACAGCTGATGCCTGCTGGATTGTTCATTACCACGGTACATTTTGTTTATCTGTCGGCCCCAGCCTTGAACTCAGGCCCTGTGTGTAGCTAACTGACCCTCTCTGCCCATTCATTGCCATTTACCCGTTGTTGTCTCACCCGTTGTTGTTTTAGCTCTCCCAATCAACACCTGTGATTGCTTTATGCCTATCTCTAATGTCAATATGCCTTGTATACTGTTGTTTAGGGCAGCTCTCATTGTTTTATTTTACTAAGGAGCCCCTAGTCCTGCTCAACATGCCTCAGATAGCCCCTTTATCCCACCCCTCACACATGCGGAGACCGCACCTAGCTTAACTGCCGCCTCCAGAGATGCAACCCCTCTCATCGTCACTCAATGCCTAGGTTTACCTCCACTGTACTCGCACCCTACCATATCCTTGTCTGTACACTATGCCCTGAATCTATCCTACCACGTCCAGAAATCTGCTCCTTATATTCTCTGTTCCCAAAGCACTGGACAACCAGTTCTTATAGCCTTTAGCCATACCCTCATCCTACTCCTTCTCTGTTCCTCTGGTGATGTAGAGGTTATCCCAGGCCCTGTGTGTCCCTAGGCGCTCTCAAATCATATAAAATATTATTGGTCACATACACATGGTTAGCAGATGTTAATGCGAGTGTAGCGAAATGCTTGTACTTCTAGTTCCGACCATGCAGTAATATCTAACAAGTAATCTAACAATTTCACAACTACCTTATACACACAAGTATAAAGGAAAGATTAAGAATATGTACATATAAATATATGGATGAGCGATGGCTGAACGGCATAGGCAAGATGCAGTAAATGGTATAGAGTACAGTATATACATATGAGATGAGTAATGTAGGGTATGTAAACATTATATAAAGTGGCATTGTTTAAAGTGACTAGTGATACATTTGTTACATCCAATTTTTTATTATTATAGTGGCTAGAGGTTTGAGTCAGTATGTTGGCAGCAGCGACTCAATGTTAGTGATGGCTGTTTAATAGTCTGATGGCCTTGAGATAGAAGCTGTTTTTCAGTCTCTCGGTCCCAGCTTTGATGCACCTGTACTGACCTCGCCTTCTGGATGATAGTGGGGTGAACAGGCAGTGGCTCGGGTGGTTGTTATCCTTGATGATCTTTTTGGCCTTCCTGTGACATCGGGTGCTGTAGGTGTCCTGGAGGGCAGGTAGTTTGCCCCCGGTGATGTGTTGTGCAGTCCTCACTACCCTCTGGAGAGCCTTACGGTTGTGGGCGGAGCAGTTGCCATACCAGGCGGTGATACAGCCCGACGGGATGCTCTCGATTGTGCATCTGTAAAAATGTGAGTGTTTTTGGTGACAAGCCAAATTTCTTCAGCCTCCTGAGGTTGAAGAGGTGCTGTTGCGCCTTCTTCACCACGCTGTCTGTGTGGGTGGACCATTTCAGTTTGTCCGTAATGTGTACGCAGAGGAATTTTAAACTTTACACCTTCTCCACTACTGTCCCGTCGATGTGGATAGGGGTGTCCACGATCGTCTCCTTTGTTTTGTTGACGTTGTGTGTGAGGTTATTTTCCTGACACCACACTCCGAGGGCCCTCACCTCCTCCCTGTAGGCGGTCTCGTCGTTGTTGGTAATCAAGCCTACCACTGTAGTGTCGTCTGCAAACTTGATGATTGAGTTGGAGGGTACTATGGTGTTAAATGCTGAGCTGTAATCGATGAACAGCATTCTTACATAGGTATTCCTCTTGTCTAGATGGTTTAGGGCAGTGTGATTGCGATTGCGTCGTCTGTGGACCTTTTGGGGCGGTAAGCAAATTGGAGTGGGTCTAGGGTGTCAGGTAGGGTGGAGGTGATATGATTCTTGACTAGTCTGTCAAAGCACTTCATGATGACGGAAATGAGTGCTACAGGGCGATAGCTCAGTTACCTTAGCTTTCTTGGGAACAGGAACAATGGTGGCCCTCTTGAAGCATTTGAGAACAGCAGACTGGGATAGGGATTGATTGAATATGTCCGTAAACACACCAGCCAGCTGGTCTGCGCATGCTCTGAGGACGCGGCTAGTAAATCCTTCTGGGCCGGCAGCCTTGCGTGGGTTAACACTTTTAAATGTTTTACTCACATTGGCTGCGGTGAAGGAGAGCCCGCAGGTTTTGTTGACTTCTGCAACCGTAAAAGCCTTGGGTTCATGCATGTTAACATCAGAAGCCTCCTCCCTAAATTTGCTATATTCACTGCTTTAGCACACTCCGCCAACCCTGATGTCCTAGCCGTGTCTGAATCCTGGCATAGGAAGGCCACCAAAAATTCCATCCCCAATTACAAAATCAAGATAGAACTGCTAAAGGGGGCAGAATTGCAATCTACTGTAGAGTTGTCATACTATCCAGGTCTATGCCCAAACAGTTTGAGCGTCTACTTTTAAAGATCTATCTCCAGAAATAAGTCCCTCACTGTTGCTGCTTGTTATAGACCCCCCTCAGCTCCCAGCTGTGCCCTGGCACCCCGTCTATCATCAGAGTTCGTACTGCTAGGTGACCTAAATTGGGAAATGCTTAACTCCCGGCCATCCTACAATCTAAGCTAGATGCCCTCAATCTCACACAAATTATCTAGGAACCTACCAGGTACAACCCCAAATCTGTAAACATGGGCACCCTCATAGATATCATCCTGACCAACATGCCTTCCAAATACACCTCTGCTGTTTTTCAACCAGGATCTCAGCGATCATTGCCTGCGTCCGTTATGGGTCCACGGTCAAACGACCACCCCTCATTACTGTCAAACGCTCCCTAAAACACTTCTGCGAGCAGGCCTTTCTAATCGACCTGGCCCGGGTATCCTGGAAGGATATTGACCTCATCCCGTCAGTAGAGGATGCCTGGTTGTTCTTTAAAGGTGCTTTCCTCACCATCTTAAATAAGCATGCCACTTTCAAAAAATGTAGAACTAAGAACAGATATAGCCCTTGGTTCACTCCAGACTTGACTGCCTTTGACCAGCACAAAAACATCCTGTGGCGTACTTACTTGGATCGAATAGTCCCCGCGATTTGAAACCTTTCAGGGAAGTCATGAACCAATATACACAGTCAGTTAGGAAAGCAAAGGCTAGCATTTTCAAACAGAAATTTGCATCCTGCAGCACCAATTCCCAAAAGTTTTGGGACACTCCTCCTAGCTGCCCACTGCACTGAAACTAGGAAACACTGTAACCACCGAGAAATCCACGATAATCGAGAATTTCAATAAGCATTTCTTCACGGCTGGCCATGCTTTCCACCTGGCTACCCCAACCCCGGCCAACACCTCTGCACCCCAAGCAGCAACTGGCCCAAGCCCCCCCGCTTCTCCTTCACCCAAATCCAGACAGCTGATGTTCTGAAAGAGCTGCAAAATCTAGATCCCTAACAAATCAGCTGGGCCAGACAGTCTGCACCATCTCTTCCTAAAATGATCCGCCGCCATTGTTGCAACCCCTATTACTAGTCTGTTCAACCTCTGTTCAACGTATCGTCTAAGATTCCTAAAGATTGGAAAGAGGACACGGTCATCCCCCTCTTCAAAGGGGGAGACACTCTAGACCCAAACTGTTACAGACCTATATCCATCCTGCCCTGCCTTTCTAAAGTCTTTGAAAGACAAGTGAACAAACAGATTACTGACCATTTCGAATCCCACCTTCTCCGCTATGCAATCCGGTTTCCGAGCTGGTCACGGGTGCACCTCAGCCACGCTCAAGGTCCTAAACGATATCATAACCGCCATCGATAAAAGACAGTACCCTGCAGCTGTCTTCATCAACCTGGCCAAGGCTTTTGACTGTCAATCACCCGTATTCTAATCGGCAGACTCTACAGCCTTGGTTTCTCTGACTGCCTCGCCTGGTTCACCAACTACTTCTCAGATAAAGTTCAGTGTGTCAAATCGGAGGGCCTGTTGTCCAGACCTCTGGCAGTCTCCATGGGGGTTCAGGGTTCAATCGGCTTCCTATTTCGCAACAATCCCTCCTTCACTCATGCTGCCAAACATCCCTCGTAAAACGAACTATCCTACCGATCCTTCGGCGATGTCATTTACAAAATAGCCTCCCACACTCTACTCAACAAATTGGATGCAGTCTATCACAGTGCCATCCGTTTTGTCACCAAAGCCCCATATACTACCCACCACTGCGACCTGTATGCTCTTGTTGGCTGGCCCTCGCTACATATTCGTTGCCAAACCCACTGGCTCCAGGCCATCTACAAGTCTTTGCTAGGTAAAGCCTCGCCTTATCTCAGCTCACTGGTCACCATAGCAGCACCCACCCGTAGCACGCGCTCCAGCAGGTGTATCTCATTGGTCACCCCCAAAGCCAATTCCTCCTTTGGCCGCCTTTCCTTCCAGTTCTCTGCTGCCAATGACTGGAACGAACTGCAAAAATCACTGAAGCTGGAGACTCATATCTCCCTCGCTAGCTTTAAGCACCAGCTGTCAGAGCAGCTTACCGATCGCTGCAGCTGTCCACAGCCCATCACAGCCCATCTGCCCATCCAAACAACTACCAATGGGCGTCGACGTGCAAGGAGTCAGAATATTTTTGTTGTTGTTGACTTTCCACCATTACGTCATTGTTATCAGTTGGAAAAATGGGAAAGGCAAGCGATAGCAAAGAAGTCCTGTATGGCAATACTTTAAGTTAAATGAGAAGGTGAAATGCAGACTTTGCGAGGTGGAATTGAGGTACAGTAATGGTAGTACAGGTGCAATACTTAACCATCTGAAAAGGACTCACCGTGAATCCCAAACCATTGCTTGCAGCAGCACAGCGGCATTGTGAATTCATGTGGAATTTGATGCATTTTCTTATTGTTTTTAAAGGGAAATTGGTCAGAAATGTCTGTTTTTCTCTGTTTTGTTGCGTCACTAGTAGTTTGTGTCTTTGTGAGCATCAGCCACTGTTTTTCTACAAGTTAGTTAGTATTGGTTCTAGCATCAACCAGTATGTTATATGCCTACTAGTACTTAGTGTTTTCGCTAGCTAAGCATCATTCTCTTTTACTACAAGTTAGGTGGAGGCATCTGCCGCTGTGTTATAAACTAGCTAGTATTTAGTGCCTCCTCTATCAACCACTGTTATACTTGGTGCTAGCATCTAGGCTTGGGCGGTACAAGTACACAACGATGACACTGGAGCTTTGAGTCACTGACTGTTGTGCATCACGCACCAGGTTATCTAGTCACGGACACTGACGTCACGCTTCCAGACAAACTAAACACCTTTGCCCGCTTTGAGGATAATACAGTGCCACCGTCGCGGCCCGCTAACAAGGACTGCGCCCCTCTCCTTCTCCGTGGCCGACCTGAGTTAAACATTTTAAGCGTTTTAAACCTCGCAAGGCTGCTAGCCCAGACGGCATCCCTAGCCATTTCCTCAGAGCATGCACAGACCAGCTGGCTGGAGTGTTTACGAACATATTCAATTGCTCCCTATCCGTCTGCTGTCCCCACTTGCTTCAAGATGGCCACCATTGTTCCTGTACCCAAGAAGGCAAAGATGACTATCACCCCGTAGCACTCACTTCTGTCATCATGAAGTGCTTTGACAGACTAGTCAAGGATCATATCACCTCCACCTTATCGGCCACCCTAGACCCACTTCAGTTTGCATACTGCCCCAACAGGTCCACAGACGATGCAATCGCCATCACACTGTACACTGCCCTATCCCATCTGGACAAGAGGAATACCTATGTAAGAATGCTGTTAAT
The DNA here is from genome assembly GCA_030435695.1 of Brachymystax lenok tsinlingensis. Classification (NCBI taxonomy): domain Eukaryota; kingdom Metazoa; phylum Chordata; class Actinopteri; order Salmoniformes; family Salmonidae; genus Brachymystax; species Brachymystax lenok. The sequence goes on from CM059815.1 coordinate 27,056,393, forward strand.
TAAATCTGGGACCGAGAGACAGGCCATCAGACTGCTAAACAGCAATCACTAACTCGGGAGAGGCTGCTTTCTACATTGAGACCCAATCACTGGCCACTTTAATGAATGGATCACTAGTCACTTTAAATAATGCCACTTTAATAATGTTTACATATCTTACATTACTCATATGTATATACTGTATTTTATACCAGCTATTGTACCTTGCCTATGCCGCTCATCCATATACTTACATGTACATATTCTCATTCACCTCTTTAGATTTGTGTGTAAAGGTAGTTGTTGTGGAATTGTTAGATATTACTGCACTGTCGGAACAAGAAGCATAAGCATTTCGCTACACGCATTAACATCTGCTAACCATGTATGTGACCCATAGAATTTGAGTTACGGTATGGTATTCACAACTAAATGTTTGCCAGCTAGATTTCTTATAACTATTAGGTTAAAACTTCTTAGGGATAGCCCCCTTTTTTTAAATTTTCACCTAAATGACATACCCAAATCTAACTGCCTGTAGCTCAGGCCCCGGAAGCAAGGATATCCATGTTCTTGGTACCATTTGAAAGGAAACACTTTGAAATTTGTGGAAATGTGAATTGAATGTAGGAGAATATAACACAATAGATCTGGTAGAAGAAAATATAAGAAAAAAACAACCCGTTTATTTCTACCACAATCTTTGAAATGCAAGAGAAAGGTCACAGTTCTAGCTGTGGTTGTAATTCTGATAGTGTCCACCAGATGGCAGCTGTGTATGTGCAAAGTTTCAGTTGGATAACTTTAAGTATGAGTGAACTTCAAGACTTAGTGTGAAGTCCCCAGGTACATTCGGGCAAATTGTGAAGGAGACATTCGCATTCATATTACCTGTATTCTTGGACTGTATACTGTATACTTCGACTTTGACTTAGCTTTCCAAGTATTAGTAGCCATATTATAAGTTCAACATTTGCAAAACAACCAGTTTTCATAACTTAAATACTCTGAATATCCTTATAATTTTTGTCCAAAATGAAAAGGCATGCTGTCGTACAAAGTTAGTAGCTACATTTTACAAATATACATGGTTTCTGTATGTACTCCCGTAAAGCCCAGCTCATTGGCTGTCTAGCTAGCTTTGTTTGACCCCGATTGGTGCTTATTTGACAAAGATACAGTTGTTCAAGTGATGACCGCCCGCGTCAATGGTGTGCCATGAAGGCGTCGCTCTCTGACCAAATATGGTGTCCTATAGAATATACTACACCCCTAATGATATAGTGAAGTCTGGTTACGTTCTAGGATCTCTTAGGAATACATATGAACGTGATTTGACTCGTTGAAACATTGTTTAGGGTGAGATTTTCACCGATTCCTACAAAATCGATTGTGCATGCTATATGGACCTTTTTAGGATATGAAAAAGGATTTTATCTAACAAAAGGACACTTCTTGTTATCTCTGAGACCCTTTAGATGATCAATCAGAGCAAGATTTCAGAATGGAAGTATACATTTCACCTTCAGAGGTGGATTTATCAAACCTATTGCGGTGAAAAAAGGGTTTTGTTGTTAGGAGCTCTCTAACAATAGCATGGCATTTTTCCCCAGTAATAGCTACTGTAAATTGGACAGTGCAGTTATATTAACAAGAATTTAAGCTTTCAGCTGATATAAGACACTTTTATATGTACCGACATTTGTTGTTTCTCTAAAATCTGCGATCTTGCGATCGTTGACGGGACGCCGATCCTTAAGAAGTTTTAACTGTCTAAAATGTGCTACATGCTCTGCAGTTGTGCATTTGGTTTGCTAATTCAGTTGCTACAGTAGTTAGCAATCTAGTTAAGTGGTTTGCTTTTTCCATAATCAAGCTTTGCTTGCCGGTAACAGCAGAGAATCCCCTCCTGGATCTAATATTTGTTTTGTGTGTGCAGCAAACTGTGAGTAGCCTGTTTTTGTTACTTGTATAAGTTCATGAGCTGGGATGTCTGTCCTGAAAATAGTTTTGGTCAGAGACAGTATAACGTTTTCACAATGTGCTCATTAGCTTTTAGTTGGCGTTCTCAATGGGATTTTACATGTACTTGTTAGCATTGCTAACCTTTGGCTTACAAAGGCTCAGTGGAGTTTGAAAAGAGCGCCCCTTGTGTTCAGTGCCGATATGACCAAATATCCGGTATGAAGGTCTGTCAATCTGGATACCGCCCAAGCCTACTAGCATCAGTCACTTGTTATGACGTGCTAGTTAGCGTCTTCTAGTATGATCCTTTTATTTAGTTCTATCTGAACCTGCCTCTTCTGGGCCAGGCTCCCCAATACAGTAGAAGGGCAATTCCACGGTAACGGAATTACGTTGAGACTCTGATTTTTCACTTTAAACTGTATGCCAAACACAAACCATTGATTTCAAAGTTTAACAAACCATAACTCCGTTACTATGGAAAAACCATTCCCATAACACTAATGATATCAGGGGAACATCGATCCATGGGGAATCACAGAATAAACCCCATTGCATTAATCAACAATACAATGAACAATAGACGCTTGGAATCACTAAACAGTTTGTCAAAAGACAGATTAAACGAGATGAAAAAACAAAGAAACATTTGTTGTGGTTCTGGATCATATCAGCACACACGCTTTGCCACTGGCTCACTGGCAGTAATAGACACATCCAAGATTTCGCTCGCTCGCTCTCATCTCTCTCCTCTCCCTCCTCCTTCCATCTCTCTTATTCTCTCCTTAACCTCTCTCCTCTCTCTTGTTTAAACCAATCCATCTTGGGCCAGGTGTCTGTCTGGCCAATGTGCTGTCATGTGGAAAGTGCTACCCTCCTTCTGCCATGTGTGTGGTAACGTTCCCATCCCTTCTCGTGTGTGTGTGTGTGTTTTAATGGGCCCGTGGAGGGGGTGCTAATTGATTCATTCTCCCCAGTCCTCCTCTCATTAACACCCTCTCCCAGGGCAAGCTGCTGTTCTGTCCCCCCCACCTCCACCGCTCCCCTGCTCCTCACCTTCCTGCTCTCCCCAGGGCCTCCCCTCTGTCAGGGGACAGGTGGCAGGCAGGGAGAGGCCCAAACCAGGGCAGGGATCAGGAATGGAGGGGAGCAGGGAGGAGAGATGAAAGGATGACAGGACAGGAGAGATGATGATGGTGTTGAAATTAGGAGACTAGAGCCTGGGCAGGGAGGAATAGAAAGAGGTTTTGTAGTGGGGACTTGGGAGTCCAAACTCTGATTTCATCTATGCCCTTTCTGTGTGTGTCCCTTCAAATATGCTCCCGTTTTCTAACAATGTGGAGCTCATTGTAACCTTATGTCCTATAGGGGATGAAGAGAAGTACGTTTCTAATGTTGTATTCCCCTTTCTCGCCCCTCTCTCTTTCTCGCAGTATTCGCAGTGTGATGCAGAAGTACCTGGAGGAAAGAGATGAGCTGACGTTCGACAAAATCTTCAACCAGAAGATCGGTGAGTGGTCTGTGTGATAGAGTACTGTTGTCCTTTCAATAACCAAACAACCACGTGCACTATAGCACCACGTCAGACACAATAGAATTACACCCACACACAAGAATGTGTGCTGGGAGGGGAGCTGTGGTAGGGCCATATGGCCCAAATGATTTCTCTGAATAAGCGTTGTTGTACAATTTAAAGTTAAAATGCACTGCATTTCAAACAGTCAGTTATAATCTACTGAATTCAGGGCTTGTGAAGTTATACCTAGGCTGAATATATGCCTTCCACAACCTTAAGACCCCTAATCATTATTTTATTAAACTAGTTTAACCTACTTTTTGAAATCACTGGTCTTGCTTTCAAGTTTGTCTATGACAATGCCCTTTTTGTTATAAATGTAACCAGAACCATGCACATTGCATTTGTAGCCTAGTGGTTAGAGCGTTGGACTAGTAACTGGGAGGTTGCAAGGTCGAATCCCCAAGCTGACAAGGTAAAAATCTGTCGTTCTGCCCCTGAACAAGGCAGTTAACCCACTGTTCCTAGGCTGTCATTGCAAATAAGAATTTGTTCTTAACTGACTTGCCTAGTTAAATAAAGATAAAATAAGTATTTAAAATATATTACACTTCTTGTTGCAGGTTTTCTAGAAAATGATCACCGGTCTCATATCAATCTCACAAGTCCAAGTGCTAGGGAGTAGCCAGCTAATCTTTATAGGAATCTTTGTTTCAAATTTAGCCAACTTGGATGTATTTGCAAGCTAACAAGGCAAAACAGCTGAATAGTTATGAACACACCCTTCTGTCTGTCTCCAACTGTTTGAACAGCATGCTAGCCTGTCCACTTTGTTCAGCTGTTGAAATCAGTGGCAGAGGGAGGGGCTTGGTGTTTGTGTGTAACAGAGATGAAGAAGCAAATCAAGAGGTTTCGCTCTTGCCAAAATCTGTCCAAAATAATCTCAAGGCATTTGGAATATCGTTCAAAACCATACATTTTGAACTCATCAAATGAATTAGATATTGGCCAGCCCTAAGCCGTTGTCATGGGATAGGTTGGTGATTGAGTTAGTGTGTGTCCTGTCTTGCCTGACAACACTCTACTTCCCTTTCTGAGATGCCATCTGAATGAGGCTGCTGATTGGCTAACCCTGTTCCAGCTCTTCACATGATAACAGATAGTGGTGATCAGTGGTACCTAAAGGGTTATTCACTGTGGCCTACCTAAAGCACTCTGACACATGTAACGCTTTTGGAACTTTTCCTGTGACCCAAAACCCATTTTGTAAACTGAATCTGTGCTTGTAGCCAGGACCAAGTCTCAGCCACCTGTCACGATAGTGTGCTGCGTCGCCTGGTTTCCACTAGTATCACAGACAGTGAGACAGACGGTGGGACAGTAGCAGCTGTCTGTACCAGGGGACCAGAGCCCTGGAGCTCTCACTAGCTTTACTTACTGCTGCTCTGCTCTCTCTCACCTCCCCTCAGAGACTGCTGTGCTAATTCTCTCTCTCTCTCCTTCTCTCTCCCTCCTTCTCTCTCCCTCCTTCTCTCTCCCTCCCTCTCTCTCCCTCCCTCTCTCTCCTCCCTCTCTCTCCCTCCCTCTCTCTCCCTCCCTCTCTCTCCCTCCCTCTCTCTCCCTCCCTCTCTCTCCCTCCCTCTCTCTCCCTCCCTCCCTCCCTCCCTCTCTCTCCCTCTCTCTCTCTCTCTCTCTCCCTCCCTCCCTCTCTCTCTCTCCCTCCCTCTCTCTTTCTCTCTACCTCCCTCCCTCTCTCTACCTCCCTCCCTCTCTCTACCTCCCTCCCTCTCTCTACCTCCCTCCCTCTCTCTACCTCCCTCCCTCTCTCTCTCTACCTCCCTCCCTCTCTCTACCTCCCTCCCTCTCTCTCTCTCTACCTCCCCCCTCTCTCTCTACCTCTCTCTCTCTCTCTCTCTCTCTCTCTCTCTCTCTCTCTCTCTCTCTCTCTCTCTCTCTCTCTCTCTCTCTCTACCTCCCTCTCTCTCCCTCCCTCTCTCTACCTCCTCTCTTTATTTCTCCCTCTCTCTCGATATGTATTGAGATTCTCTAGATGTATTGCCATTAGATTCTGTGATTTTATTGTGATTGTCTTCAACATTGCTCACCATACAGTGAGGGGAAAAAAGTATTTGATCCCCTGCTGATTTTGTACGTTTGCCCACTGACAAAGAAATGATCAGTCTATAATTTTAATGGTAGGTTTATTTGAACAGTGAGAGACAGAATAACAACAACAAAATCCAGAAAAACGCATGTGAAAATTTTTATAAATTGATTTGCATTTTATTGCATTTTTTCCCTCACTGTATGTCTGTGGTTATCAACTGATAAGTGTAGCTTGTACCCAGCCGTGATGACAGGCCTCTGCTAACTGATATAGATTCTACCTACCCAGCCATATGTGTCATCCGTGTGTATGCATGCTCTAGTCATGGTGAGCAAGGTGCTCTGTCATTATATTGTTGGCTAACACTGAGAATAGGAGTTGGTGTGGTAGGGGGGTAGTATTGCATAATGGCGGGGGTTATTGTGGTCTCTCTCTCTCGTGATCTCTTGCTCACTGTCTCACTCTTTCCCACTCTCTTCCTTCTCTCACCTCATATCCTCTTAAGCTGTGTCTCTCTCTGCTGTGAATGGGCTGAAGACATCCTCGCACTCACATACACTACATGACCAAAAGTATGTGGACACCTGCTCGTCGAGCGGCTCATTCCAAAATCATGGGCAATAATATTGAGTTGGTCCCCCCTTTGCTGCTATAATAGCCTCCGCTTCTGGGAAGGCTTTCCACTAGATGTTGGAACATTGCTGCGGGGACTTGCTTCCTTCAGCCACGAGCATTAGTGAAGTCGGGCCAGCACAGAATCGTCTAGAATATCATTGTATGCTGTAGCGTTAAGATTTCCCTTTACTGGAACTAAAGGGCCTAGCCCCGAACAATGAAAAACAGCCCCAGACCATTATTCCTCTTCCACCAACCTTTACAGTTGGCACTATGCATTGGGACAGGTAGAGTTTCCCTGGCATCTGCCAAACCCAGATTCGTCCGTCGGACTGCCAGATGGTGAAGCGTGATTTATTACTCCAGACAACACGTTTCCACTGCTCCAGAGTCCAATGGAGGTGAGCTTTACACCACTCCAGCCGAAGCTTTGCATTGGACATGGTGATCTTAGTCTTGTGTGTGGCTGCTTGGCCATAGAACCCGTTTCATGAAGCTCCCGACTAACAGTTCTTGTGCTGACGTTGCTTCCAGAGGCAGTTTGGAACTCTGTGGTGAGAGTTGTAACCGACTATTTTTACACACTACTTGCTTCAGCACTTGGAGGTCTGGTTCTGTGAGCTTGTGTGGCCTGACACTTCATAGCTGAGCTGTTGTTGCTCCTAGACATTTCCACTTCACAATAACAGCACTTCCAGTTGACCGGGGCAGCTCTAGCAGGGCTGAAATTTGGCGAACTGACTTGTTGGAAAGGTGGCATCCTATAACGGTGCCATGTTTAAAGTCACTGAGCTCTTCAGTAAGGCCGTTCTACTACCAATGTTTGTCTATGAAGATTGCATGGCTGTGTGCTCAATTTTATATACCTGTCAGCAACAGGTGTGACTGAAATAGCCACTAATTTGAAGGGGTGTCCACATACTTTTGTGTATATATAGTGTATCTGCCAAGCACACAGTTACGTGTCGCTCCTGGGTGTCAGAAGGGGGGAAGGAGAAAAGTAGTTGAGTGTCATCCTCATAGCAATGATAGGTGGGACCATGTGAGGATATGACGGAGCCAAGTGAATTGGTTTATAGAGAGGATCTAGAACTCACCATTAGTGAGAATACGTGGTGCAGACACATCCTCTCCATGTCACCTGGTAGGAGCGGCCACAAAAGTGTGCAGGACCTGAGATGCCCACCCCTGAGAGGGGGTCATCCTACGGTGCCACGTTGAAAGTCACTGAGCTCTTAAGTAATGCCATTCTACTGCCAATGTCACTTATGGAGATTGCATGGGTGTGTGCTCGATTGTATACACCTGTCCGCAACAGGTGTGGCTGAAATAGCCAAATCCACTAATTTGAAGGGGTGTCCACATGTGTGTGTGTGTGTGTGTGTGTGTGTGTATATATATTGTGTGTGTGTGTGTATATATATTGTGTGTGTGTGTGTGTGTGTGTGTGTGTGTGTGTGTGTGTGCGCGCGAGCATACACACACTGCACGCACACAGCTTTGTCCCCCTAGGGCCTAGGCCGTGTGTGTTAGACCATGTCCACACATGTCAGTACCAGAGCATGTGGGGAGGTTAGCAGGCCTCTGGCACGCTAGACATCCAGCCCTTGCTCTCCATCTCTCTCTCTAGCTCTCATTCGCTGTCTCTCTGGCTCTCATTCGCTATCTCTCTCGCTCTCATTCGCTATCTCTCTCTCTCATTCACTATTTCTCGCACTCTCATCGCTCTGTCACGCGCTATCCATGTTTAGACTCTGCTGTCCCCACTGTCTGACTCTCACTGGGTTACTGGGAATATGTGAATACTGCATTGCGGTACTGAGATCACTCCCTCCTATCTCCCCTCCCTCCTAGCAGGTCATGCCAGAGTGTGTGGAGTGCCTGTGAGGGCCTGAAAGGAGACACACACACACACACACGTTAGCAGTCATGGCTGTGTGAGACTTTCTTTACAGGCTGGTGCACAAATCAGATGTACACCGTGTTCAAGATGGCTGACTGTGATTGGCTCTCTTGTGACTGGAACACTAAGCTATGATTGGTTCTCTGGGTGGAAGGGCTGGCTCCTTGTGTTCCAGAGACCGCCATAGCTTTCTTTTTCACTCCCTCCTCTCTCTTTGTCTGAATTCTTTCTCTCGCCCTGTCGTTCTCTCTTTCTCTCTCTCCATCTGTCAGAGTACTGGAATGGATGATGGAGAGTTTTACGTTGCTTAGCAACTGTCGGTTGCCATGGGAACTCAGCAGAACTCTCGACGACAGGGAAAAATGAAATGGATTAAAGGAGAAATAAAAAAATATGATATGGAGGAGAGGAAATGGAGAAGGGGATGTTAAACGAGAGCGATAAAGGCCAGATGCTAGATGGCTCACAACCCAGAATGCACTGGGGTTGCCCGAGGCCATCGTGCATGACGGGTGGGGCAGTCTCCTCTTCGTGCCTCTTCTCCTCACCATATCTCCTACCCAGGTCTCCATGCCTTTTCTCTCCTCATGTCCCCACTACACGCTTCAATTCCTCACCATGTCTCCTATCCTTTCTTCTCCCCTTCCTCACCATGTCTCCTATCCTTTCTTCTCCCCTCCCTCACCATGTCTCCTATCCTTTCTTCTCCCCTTCCTCACCATGTCTCCTATCCTTTCTTCTCCCCTTACTCACCATGTCTCCTATCCTTTCTTCTCCCCTCCCTCACCATGTCTCCTATCCTTTCTTCTCCCCTTCCTCACCATGTCTCCTATCCTTTCTTCTCCCCTTCCTCACCATGTCTCCTATCCTTTCTCTCTTCAGGAGTGAAGGACACACCCTCCCTCTCTCTCTGCCACTGCTCACTGGGATGATGATGATGATGATGTATGTGCGTATACTGTGCGTATACTGATTAGTGTGTGTGTCAAAGTGTTGGCAGTTGTGTATGTGCTTGAGCGTGTGTCAGGATAGTGGCTCATTGATTGGTGTCTCTGCTCCAGCAGACGGGTCTAATTGCTAAGGGACTGGGTGGATTAATTGGCTGGTCGATCACACACACTCAAACTCACACAACACTGTTTTGGACCATCAGAGAGAGCGGGCACTGGAACCAGTGTATGTGAGTTTGATAGAGCCAACACTGCTCTGTCTTACTGCTGCTCTCCCTCCAAACCATTTCCCTAAATGACAATATCCATCCTCTCTTCTCTCATCCCCCTCTTTCTCTTCATTTACCCCCATTCCTCCCCTCTTTTCTCACCCTCTTTCTGTCCAGCTCTTGGTATCAGGCCCGTGTGTTTATGAACTCTGGACTAGTGTGAAATGTGTTTCCCAGACAGACAACTCTGGACTGGTGTGAAATGTGTTTCCCAGACAGACTTGGAGCCTGTGTGTGTGTAGCCTGCTGTTACTGTAGGCCTAATTTATATGTCGTTTTTTAGGTAAGTCTAATTTATATGTTGTTTTTAGGTAAGTCTAATTGCGTGTGTATTTGGTTGTGTGTCTCAGAGAGGGTGAGTGATTGGTGAGCTGTGAGGATTTTGGCAGAGTGAGTTTTCACATCGAGCTAATCTCATGACCTTGTGCTAGACACGTCTGAAAGCCCTCGCCAGCCCTGACTCTCTACCTCAGGAGATGTAGAGGGAAAGAGGAGGGGAGAGGGGAAGAGGAGGGTAGAGGGAAAGAGGAGGGGAGAGGGGAAGAGGAGGGGAGAGGGGAAGAGGAGGGGGGAGAGGGGGAAGGGAGAGGGAAAGAGGAGGGGAGAGGGAAAGAGGAGGGAAAGAGGAGGGGAGAGGGGTAGAAGGGTAGAGGAGGGTAGAAGGGAGGTTTTGAGGAGAGAAAAAGCGTGATGCGGGTATAGAAAGAGGGAGAGTGAAAGCGTGATGCGGGTATAGAAAGAGGGAGAGTGAAAGCGTGATGCGGGTATAGAAAGAGGGAGAGTGAAAGCGTGATGCGGGTATAGAAAGAGGAGAGTGCGTGATGCTTGGGTATAGAAAGAGGGAGAGTGAAAGCGTGATCTTGGGTATAGAAAGAGGGAGAGTGAAAGCGTGATGCGGGTATAGAAAGAGGGAGAGTGAAAGCGTGATGCGGGTATAGAAAGAGGGAGAGTGAAAGCGTGATGCGGGTATAGAAAGAGGGAGAGTGAAAGCGTGATCTGGGTATAGAAAGAGGGAGAGTGAAAGCGTGATGCGGGTATAGAAAGAGGGAGAGTGAAAGCGTGATGCGGGTATAGAAAGAGGGAGAGTGAAAGCGTGATGCGGGTATAGAAAGAGGGAGAGTGAAAGCGTGATGCGGGTATAGAAAGAGGGAGAGTGGTTGAGATCAGTGGAAAGACTGAAAGTAGTGTAAAGTGAGAAAAGGTGTTGTGAACATCAGTGTTCTTTATACCGTTTGGTGTTCTGATTGATGGCCACTGTGTGGTAGCAGACGAGCCAGTGTGTGTGATGCATAATACATGGACTGACCTTCACTGTGGAGGAGCGCTAGCATAGAGCCAGGGAGTCAGTGTGTGTGTGTGTGTGTGTGGGGGTTGTGTATAGTGTACTTTTTAATGTATTGCTTCACAGACTTCTAATGAAATTGCAGGAGGGAGACAGTTTGACTGAGTGAGAGTGTGTGTGAGGGAGAGAAAGTGGCCGCAGTGGCAAAATGACAATGTACAAAATGTAGCAGTTTTGAAGCTAATATCCTGCAATTCTATACATTTTCTGTGGCTTATGCTATCTGAGTAACTCACAATATAAGAAGATAAATTGGGGCCCCGTGCTATGACAAACACACCTGAATGCATACTGTTTCATCTTAGCTTCTCCCTGACTGTCAAGCTTTTATTAGTTCTCAGATCCTAATAATGTATATATATATTAGGTCCATTTATCTTTTCTACGTACTTTATCTGGTTTTAGTCCTTTGTTTACACTTAAAACACTTGTTCCATCCTGAAAATTATTTATTTATATATTTAAAAAAAATAAGTTATTTTACTAGTTGGACATGAGCAGCCCGAAAAACACTTAGGCGGCCTGACCATGACCTTGTATGCTGAAACCCTGCTCATATAAGATGTACGCTCTACAGCAGGTTTGTTTCTCTTGACCATTCATGTGGATGAGGGGTTTTCCTGGTTTAGTACGTGTGTCAGTGTATGTGTCCATGTGTGGGAGGTTTGAGCATGGACACACTTCCTGAATAGTGACGAGATGAAAGGACAAATCAGAGAGCGGCAGAGAGCAGGCGGGTTGTCTACACGGATATTGAAGGACAGGACAGGACAGGAAAGGACAGATCAGAGAGCGGGAGAGAGCAGGCGGGTTGTCTACACGGATATTGAAGGACAGGACAGGAAAGGACAGATCAGAGAGCGGGAGAGAGCAGGCGGGTTGTCTACACGGATATTGAAGGACAGGACAGGAAAGGACAGATCAGAGAGCGGGAGAGAGCAGGCGGGTTGTCTACACGGGTATTGAAGGACAGGACAGGAAAGGACAGATCAGAGAGCGGGAGAGAGCAGGCGGGTTGTCTACACGGGTATTGAAGGACAGGACAGGAAAGGACAGATCAGAGAGCGGGAGAGAGCAGGCGGGTTGTCTACACGGATATTGAAGGGAAGACATTGTGAGATAGAAAGACGAGGAGAAAGAGAGAAGAAGAGAGACGTTAAGCTCTACATCATGGGCCTGGTCCAGAATGAACAGCGGAGAAGAGAGACGTATTAAGCTCTACATCATGGGCCTGGTCCAGAATGAACAGCGGAGAAGAGAGACGTATTAAGCTCTACATCATGGGCCTGGTCCAGAATGAACAGCAGAGAAGAGAGGCGTGTTAAGCTCTACATCATGGGCCTGGTCCAGAATGAACAGCAGAGAAGAGAGGCGTGTTAAGCTCTACATCATGGGCCTGGTCCAGAATGAACAGCAGAGAAGAGAGACGTATTAAGCTCTACATCATGGGCCTGGTCCAGAATGAACAGCAGAGAAGAGAGACGTATTAAGCTCTACATCATGGGCCTGGTCCAGAATGAACAGCAGAGAAGAGAGACGTATTAAGCTCTACATCATGGGCCTGGTCCAGAATGAACAGCGGAGAAGAGAGACGTATTAAGCTCTACATCATGGGCCTGGTCCAGAATGAACAGCGGAGAAGAGAGACGTATTAAGCTCTACATCATGGGCCTGGTCCAGAATGAACAGCGGAGGCTAGAAGGAGGGAAAGAGTGGAGATGGATGTAGGGGAGGAGACGTGTGTGGACAGTGTTGAGCTGTGAGTTAGGTCGACTTAATCAGCAGGTTATATTTAGCCAGTTCAGGTGATTCCAGTAATGACACAAAGCACAGAGAAGCCTATGTTTCATCCTAGAGTGTGTGTATGCGGGCGTTGCTGTGTGTGTGTTTTGTGAGAAGGCCATTTGTTGATTTAGCTGGTGACTGCTGAAGTGTCCTGTGATTAAGGTTAATCCCTGACTCCAGCCACGTAAAATCTCTCGCTCTTTCTCCTCTAACCTTATTCCACTGAAGAACGCCCACCAACCACTGTGTGTGCGCGCTTTGCATGCACAGACGCCCTCTCTGCAAACAAGGATCCTCTCTACACACACTAACCCTGATGTGTGTGTGTGTGAGTTTGTGAGCATTGTATGTGCATGTGTACAATAGTTTTTGTGTGTGCAGAGGTTGCAGGAAGGCAGAATCCTTGTTCCCTGTTGTGTCTGTGTGCCACTGACAGAAACCGAGGAGGGGAGGGGCTTGGGCTTATGAGGAAATGATGCGTAGGGTCTGGAGAAGAGATAAAGGAGAGAGGGAAGGGGGAGCAGGAAAGAGTTTGTTCTCCTTCAATTCAAAGGGCTTTATTAGCATTGGAAACATGTTTACATTGCCAAAGCAAGTCAAATAAACAAAATCGTGTTGCATAGTGTATACTGGTACCACGGTAATATCACGGAATCAACACCTTGTGATACCAACGTTTTAGAATGTTGTAGTATCGCTTAATATGATACTACCATAGTTTCCTGGCCCTACCGATCTAAAGAACCCGCTGGCGCCTGTTAGAAAATGTCAAAGTTTTTGTTTAGAAATTCAGCTGAATGTTTTGAAGCAACAGCCGCTAGTCTCTTGTATGCGTCTGTCCAATAATGTCCACTTGACTTTCATGCACATATCACGCGTGGCATCTGTAATGAGCCAGCCGGCAGCCATTACCCACCTGATTCTCTCTGGCCACTCTATTTTAAATATCATTTAGCCATGATGGCGAGCAGAGAGGAGTCTTCTGACATATTGGAGCAGCGCACAGAGCGAGCAAAGTTGATAGATTGTATCATTTCATCCCTGGTAGGACCAAGAGCACAGGCCAGTCTGACTAGGCTCTGCTATTCCTCTGTCTGGGTGAGTGCCAGAGAGGACAAATAGAGCACAGCTTCTTCAAAGTCATGCTTGCAGCTTTACAGCAAAGTAAAGGGCATGTCTCTTGCTCAAATGAAAATATATCCCCCATGTTTCCAGAGATACCTCAGCCCAGTCATTGAGGAACAAATAACAATTCTTAAGTGCAATGCATGTTAACGTTGGTGGCCACCATTTAAAAAGGAGCTATTTCTATTTCTCAATCTCACCTCGTAAAGTGCTCCTCCCATTGGCCATTCAGATGCATAGTCAACGCTCGGCCGTCTGTAGTCTATCAGCCCATCACTCACCACTTTGCAATGTGAGCTTGAGGCAGTACAATTGTTTGAAACCTAAACATTTTACTTTAATTCAAATAATGAGGCATGTTTTACGTTGCTTCAAAGTAGCCTAGCCAAAATCCAACCATAGAAACGTGGAGGCAATTATTTTCTTAAGACTTCCTGATGCCATTAACCAGCATTTCTCTCCTGTTCTGTTGGTTTCATATCAACTTTCTATTCGTTGTCCAGAAGCCAAAGGCCCAATCCTAGTCATATTAACAACCCATCATAGTAGTTGCATCTTTAGATTCCCCCTCTATTTAAGTTTCTAACATATGGAGCTGCTCACATTAGGTGCTCAGTTTAGAACTGTGTTTTCCGCTAGTTGCATTTTGGTAAATGTTTGAAAAGGACATTTTTATTAGCTGCTTCATTCCAGGAGTTGCATGTTGAATAATAGGCTATATCCTTCTCACTGGAAGATGACAGGCTTGCTGTTGCATGTTTCCATTAAGCTCTTAATGACAAATGTTTGGTCCTTGTATGCATGACCGCTTAATAAGGGGAAGTTAGTCGGCAGCAAAATTTACCGAAATTTGCATCCCTACTTTGTACAGTCGCTCTCGCTATTTCTCTCTCACTCACTCACACTGGGCTGGTGAGATAGAGATGCCATTGCAGACAGAAGTGTGTAGTAATAGTGGGAGAGTTAGCTCTGTGTCAAGGCCCAATACACCTGTACTACAGAGGGAAAGGATGCTTCACGATGTACATAAACCCTGTCACCTCTCTGCCTGGACCATCTCACTGTCTACTGCTGCTGTACCTCCATGTCAAATGGTGTCTGCCACAACACATTCTGTAAGTGGGTGCGTGAGCATCTGAGAGTGTATCTGTGTGTGAGCGTATAGGGGTGTGTAGCTGTGTGTGTGTAGCTGTGTGTGTGTAGCTGTGTGTGTGTGAGCGTGTAGGGGTGTGTGAGCGTGTAGGGGTGTGTAGCTGTGTGTGAGTGTATAGGGGTGTGTGTAGCTGTGTGTGAGCGTATAGGGGTGTGTGAGCGTATAGGGGTGTGTGAGCGTATAGGGGTGTGTGAGCGTATAGGGGTGTGTGAGCGTATAGGGGTGTGTGGCGTATAGGGGTGTGTGGCGTATAGGGGTGTGTGTGTGTGTGTGGCGTATAGAGGTGTGTAGCTGTGTGTGTGGCGTATAGGGGGTGTGTAGCTGTGTGTGTGTGGCGTATAGGGTGTAGCTGTGTGTGTGTGGCGTATAGGGGTGTGTAGCTGTGTGTGTGTGTGGCGATAGGGTGTGTAGCTGTGTGTGTGTGGCGTATAGGGGTGTGTAGCTGTGTGTGTGGCGTATAGGGGTGTGTAGCTGTGTGTGTGTGGCGTATAGGGGTGTGTAGCTGTGTGTGTGGAGCGTATAGGGGTGTGTAGCTGTGTGTGTGGCGTATAGGGGTGTGTAGCTGTGTGTGTGTGAGCGTATAGGGGTGTAGCTGTGTGTGTGGCGTATAGGGTGTGTAGCTGTGTGTGTGTGGCGTATAGGGGTGTGTAGCTGTGTGTGTGTGGCGTATAGGGGTGTGTAGCTGTGTGTGTGTGAGCGTATAGGGGTGTGTAGCTGTGTGTGTGAGCGTATAGGGGGGTGTGTAGCTGTGTGTGTGTGAGCGTATAGGGGGGTGTGTAGCTGTGTGTGTGTGAGCGTATAGGGGGGTGTGTAGCTGTGTGTGTGGCGTATAGGGGGTGTGTAGCTGTGTGTGTGTGAGCGTATAGGGGGTGTGTAGCTGTGTGTGTGTGGCGTATAGGGTGTGTAGCTGTGTGTGTGTGGCGTATAGGGGTGTGTAGCTGTGTGTGTGTGGCGTATAGAGTGTGTAGCTGTGTGTGTGTGGCGTATAGGGGTGTGTAGCTGTGTGTGTGTGGCGTATAGGGGTGTGTAGCTGTGTGTGTGTGAGCGTATAGGGGGGTGTGTAGCTGTGTGTGTGTGGCGTATAGGGGGGTGTGTAGCTGTGTGTGTGTGAGCGTATAGGGTGTGTAGCTGTGTGTGTGTGTGGCGTATAGGGGGTGTGTAGCTGTGTGTGTGTGGCGTATAGGGGTGTGTAGCTGTGTGAGCGTATAGGTGTGTGTAGCTGTGTGTGTGTGTGTAGCTGTGTGTGAGCGTATAGGGGTGTGTGTAGCTGTGTGTGTGAGCGTATAGGGGTGTGTAGCTGTGTGTGAGCGTATAGGGGTGTGTAGCTGTGTGTGAGCGTATAGGGGTGTGTGTAGCTGTGTGTGTGTGTGTAGCTGTGTGTGAGCGTATAGGGGTGTGTGTAGCTGTGTGTGAGCGTATAGGGGTGTGTGTAGCTGTGTGTGAGCGTATAGGGGTGTGTGTAGCTGTGTGTGAGCGTATAGGGGTGTGTGTAGCTGTGTGTGAGCGTATAGGGGTGTGTGTAGCTGTGTCTGTGTGTGAGCGTATAGGGGTGTGTGTAGCTGTGTCTGTGTGTGAGCGTATAGGGGTGTGTGAGCGTATAGGGGTGTGTAGCTGTGTCTGTGTGTGAGCGTATAGGGGTGTGTAGCTGTGTGTGAGCGTATAGGGGTGTGTAGCTGTGTGTGAGCGTATAGGGGTGTGTAGCTGTGTCTGTGTGAGCGTATAGGGGTGTGTGAGCGTATAGGGGTGTGTAGCTGTGTCTGTGTGTGAGCGTATAGGGGTGTGTAGCTGTGTCTGTGTGTGAGCGTATAGGGGTGTGTGAGCGTATAGGGGTGTGTAGCTGTTACCCCATTACCAGCAAAACATCATCAAAACAAATTTATTTCACTTACTTGCTGTGTTGTTCATTTGTTCAGTCGTTTCATTCTCGTCCAGGATTTCTCATACTATGGAATGCTGTTTGGGTCTTTGCGTGTCAAATAACACTATTTGATGTGTCAAATAAGCTTGTTGACTAATCAGGACCTGAATATGACTGCACGTCACATGATAATTTTACACATTCATTTTTTACGTAGTTATTACACATTGATTACACTATCACTAGTATTTCATATGTCACAGTGATTCATTGATACGTATGCTATGATGCTGGTAAAGTTGTCTCGGGCACCTACAGTGCTGGTCATAAAAAAGATAGCTAGCTCATGGATGCAAACAATGTTCTTCCCCAAAAAAATCTGTTTCAGTAGCTATAGTTAGCTAGCTAACTATATAGCTAGGTGTCATCTAAAATATCCCTAATTTAAGACGGTTCTTATTTGATTAATGGTGGTCGGACCCATCTATGTGAAGTTAGCCACAATAGTGGGACTTTGTAGTTAGCCTTCAAAATAAAAGAATGCCATTGACAGTGATGCAAATCAATACATATAGTATAATTATGCCATAATTGGAATTGATCATGCTAAACGAGGTTGGAATGTTGTTAAATAAAATCAACAAATAACAATTTGTTAATTAGAGTAAAATCTGTTGAAATCACACTGGATGTATTATACTTTAGAATTGCATTGGGGGCATACTTATTTCCCTGTACAGCCTTACCTATGGATTGTGGATCAATGACATGGGGTATCAGTCTACTCAGTGACACCCATGAGTAGACTGATACCCCATTTCACTGATCCCCAATCCTTAGGTAAAGCTGTACAGTGCAAGATGAATGTCAACACACAATAGGCTGACTGGGGAGATGATTTCACACAGTCACAGTCCCGCACTAAGAGCTACAATGCTAATATTTGTGTAATTTCTTCCCAGTTGTGTTCTGTGGGTGTCTGAGTAGACTGATACCCTATTTCATTGCTTCACATTCCAACCTTGTTTAACATGATCTAGTCTAAATATGGCGTGATTCCACAAATTGTAACCTTCTGCATCACTTTCAAAGAGGTACTTTTATTTTGAAGGCAAACCGCAAATTCCACTTGTGCCTAATCCTTAATGTCACTAGTTTCACAACACATAACCCGGTCTGGTCGAGCATCACTAGCCAGATGAAGCTAGCTGGCTGCTTATAACGTTAGCTTTGGGCAACAGCGTTAAGTAGCTGGCTAGCTATTTATTTTCATGAACTGAAGATCAACAACAACAAGTGGCTACCTAGCTAATACTTACTCACAACGATTCCTAAATCATTGCTAAGAATAATGAAAATGACTGCAGTTTCTACTGGTCATTGTTTTCAGGCTGGTTGTATTGGTGCTAGCTTAGTACCAGCTAAAGCTTGCTACCCCAGAAGTTGCGGTCAAGCAAATAATGCTTTATTACCAACGCGGCATTGTTTGCAGACTTTTTTGTACAGCTTTGACAGTGCTACTGATGGTAGTGGTGGCGCTTGTCTTGCACGTGCAAATTCAGAACACACAACATTCTATAATAGAACTGTGTTATTTGATGTGTCAATACTGTTATTTGACCTGATCTTTTTTTGACACACAAAGATCCAAACGGTGTTCCAAAGTATGTCGTGAAGCTAATAGCAGTGAAGCTGTTACTGTCTATCTCAGGTAGGGCAACGTGTACTGACCAGTCGCGAAGCCAACATCACACACGACAGAGAACGGTTGATTGTCAAGGGCAATGAATTCCATTATCTTGGCGTTAATGGATTTCGCTTTTGAGTTGTCTCGCTGAAATGTTCTTACTGTTTCAAATGACTGCTGGACTTGTTGACTGCTCGCTCCACACAGCAGACATTGTGGGCTAGGTTAGGAATGCTGTGTTGCACGTATAATGGCAAATTTGACGTGCCGTCATAATGTCATGTACCTATGTTATATAGGTATGCACGTCAGCTTTGACATCGGTTTTGCACATCACCGTTAAACTAGACAGCGGGCCGATACCAATGTTGGCATTATTTGCTAATATCGTCCGATTCCGATATGTTCACCGATAACGTGCATCCCTAGTAGCTAGCTAATCAAATAGCCTTTAACTGAATCAATAAGCACAGTGGTGGTAAGCAGGTCATCTTTCTCTCCTCTTTTCCACTTTGCCTTTTTGTCTCTACCTCCTGAGGTTATGAAGAGACACTGCTCACAACAGCTCAGTTCACAACCGCACACTGTCATATAGTGAGTGAGTGGGTGCTTTTTTGTATGTGTTACTGTGAGATGGCCCCATGCTTTAAATAACCTCTTCTTCCTTTGTTATGGAGGACAGAGTTGACGTGTGTGTGTGTGTGTGGAGTCACTCAATCATAGAGAAGAGAAGTGAATATGCCAATCTCCTAACATCCGCTCTCCCCTGCTCCCTT
Source organism: Brachymystax lenok tsinlingensis (assembly GCA_030435695.1). NCBI lineage: Eukaryota > Metazoa > Chordata > Actinopteri > Salmoniformes > Salmonidae > Brachymystax > Brachymystax lenok. Next base: position 27,075,423 of record CM059815.1, read on the forward strand.
CTCATCTACCATTTTTCTTCCTCACATCCTTATCTCTCCTATCCTCTCTCCTAACCTATAGTAGCTTAGTTCCTCAAGGTTTCTACCTAGGCAGGGATTTCCCACTGGCTATTGTCACCTGTGCTTCTTGGTGGAGAATTAAGCCTAGCAGCTCACTGTTAAGCACTGTGACAAACACCATTTGATAGAAGATGGATTGACTTGGCCTCAGTCAATCAATTTATCAGATTGCATTTGATAGTGTCATTTACTCTTTAATCAGTAGTGTTCTTGTCCCTGTGTTTTTAGATCAGTTTATTTATCGTCTGTAAACCCATACCAGTTCTCCCACTGCAGAGTGCGAGACCAGGTGGCGCAAGAAGGAATGATTTGGAGGAAAGGGGGATGAGGGAGGTGACTGAGGTGTCAGGAGAAAAGCCCTTGTAGGATTGTAGGCTGGTTGTTGTTTTTCACCTCACCGAGGGGTGTGCCCAGCCGCGTGTTTTTCACCTCACCGAGGGGTGTGCCCAGCCGCGTGTTTTTCACCTCACCGAGGGGTGTGCCCAGCCGCGTGTTTTTCACCTCACCGAGGGGTGTGCCCAGCCTCGTGTGTTTTTCTATGCAAAGTTGTTCCTGTGTCATCTCATTAGCTGTCTATTTTAGCAGCAGTAATGCTAATTGGCTAATGCTACAGGGAGAGACAGACTGACACACAGGAGGATGTACACAGAGTACTGACAACGCCATATTGTCACAGTCACATTATACGACAAAACAACTCCATGTTTTTATTTTAACTGGAGAACTCTTTGTCTACACCCATTCAGCATCGTTCACACCCTCTTTAGCTTCAGCCCCACCCATCTCTTTAAGGATTCACATGTGAGGCCATGTACTAAACAACCAAAGATCTCTAGACTAAAGGCTGGTTTATACTATAGGTGTGTCCCGAAATGTAATCTGGAGTGCCAGTGTGCTCTCGGCATTCGTAAACTCAGAGCATTGTCAGATTGGCCGTTGGTAAATTCAGAATGTTTGGCTCTCGAGTGTTCAGAGCGCACTGGACTCTCTGGCTGAAAAGTAGGGTTGATCCGAGCGCTCTGACCTGACAACAGTAGTCAAGCAACCAGACCAACTGGCTAACGTTGGCTAGCTTTCTAGCTACTTCCAGATACAAATGAGAGAACACCTCACTCTGACCATTTTACTCTCCCTAGAGGAGCTGGTTAGGCTGTTCATGTTATCCAGAGCGATGGTAACTGTGCTGCTGGTAACAATTTAATTCAGTTTTTTTTTGCCATCGCTTACCGCCACCGGATATCTGAAACCGGAATAGATAACCAGAGCTACGTCTATCGACAGTTGTCGCAGTGACATCATCGTAACCATTGAAATGGTTACTTGCATAGTGGAGTCTTTTGCTTAGACATGTAGCTAGCTAGCTAAACAATTAACCATAATCCCAACTCATAACGTTACTACCCTGCATGTAGCTAACCAACAAGGTTCAATGTTAGCTAGCTAACATTAGGCTATAACTAGCAATGCAAATGGATTTTGAGATACGAATAATATTACTACACAAATCATACACGTAACGCCCGCCAGCCAGCTAGCAGTACACTTTAACTTGAAA